>BQNB010001054.1:103662-129120 GCA_026074375.1 Tanacetum coccineum
TTTTAGGAAACTTTTTAGTTTCAAAACGTTAATAGCGTCCCCTATTTTCTTAAGTTTCCATATTTTACAAATCGCTTAAACAATTCTAAACCGCCTAATCCTTATGTTTAAATCGCCTAAATGTCCAATTCGTACCATTTTTAATAATCCTACTTTTTATTAAGGTCGTCACCTCAAATAGTCTTTCATGACATTTCTGATTGTTCTAACTAATTACTTAACATTCCTATATGTTTCGCTTGCATTTAAAACATCCAAAATCGTCCGAGAGTGCCCGAAATCCCTTTTTTCTATTCCAATCAGCAAGCATTTATTAGAGGTTTTTCTTAAAAATCTATCTTTCCGATTTGATGAAAAATGTCTCGTCGATTTTTTAGCTTTTAGGCTAAAGCGGTTCCCAATTTTATAGTAAAACTCATCCGGACATACTTTCGTTTTTCTACTAAGCCGATTCTGGACCCGAATGCCTCCGAATCGCCGTCGTTTTAGCTACTGATACGGTCATTAAATATTTCCATTTTCGCCGAAAATGTTTTCGAGAGTTTCTATTGCAAACGGCCGTTGATAGTCGATTTTAAAGTGTGATATATGAAAAATTATCTATCACAAATAGCTCTTCTTCGAAAACTACTTTTACCCTAAGTGAAAACAATTTTAAGTCGGCTCAAACCACAAAACTGAATTCGGGACAAGCAAGTTGTTTTGCCGAAATATGGACCAAGAGAATCAATCTCAATGCGCAGTATATAGTGCTAATCAAGTTCAAACCTTTATTTACAACAACTAATCCCCACAAAACTAACCTTAATACAACGAATCCTATTTTTGATATGTTGTTAACTCTCCATCACTCTCAAACTCGACTAAGAACAGTAATATAAAATATAAACATAAAGTGGTAGCACAATAATTACTTCCATTTTATAAAAATGACAGATATTAACTTAAATTCTTTTGTAAAATACACATCAAACACATGGATCTTTAATAATAACTATAGATCTATAAAGAAAAAAGAAACCCCAACAAAAGATCAAGTAACACTTAGCAAATCAAGAAAGAATATGTAGCAAAAACACTAGATCTAACCCAAGTACTAATAGATCTTCAAAAACCCCAATATACTATCTAGCAACCCTAACTTTATAATTCTGAAATCCTTGAAAATAACTAACAACACTTGGATCATACCTAAGATATAACTAGAATAACTTTAAACACTTGGATTTACTAGAAATCCAAAGTTTTATGGCATAGGTATTTGTGCGGGAAGGTGTGCGTGACAGAGCAAGAGGTAGGGAAGAGAAAAGATTTTTGTGGAGAACTTAAAAATGAAATGAACCCTAGATGATGAGAATGTGATGTATTTATAGTCCAAATGCTAGGGTTTTGTAGGTTCAAGTAATGCTTAAGTGACCAACACACACCAAAGGTGTGTTGGGTCTTGTTCAAGCGAAACAAGTAAAGACCATAGGGTTCAAAATCTTGCCAAAGGTTCCAATAATATTCATACCTTGAATTTTCCAAGTCAAATGAAGTTCACCTGGTATAAGTATGCATATAAATAACATGCATGCAAGTTACGCAGAGATGGCAAGCGAAGGTGGAGAGACGGATTAGTACTCATGCTGAGCGTTGATCGCGCGCCCCTATTATATTCTTTAGCTAATGATATAAAATAGAGATAGCCAAAAATCTTTAATTTTAGAGTTTCAAGTAATACATGTTGTTGTTGGTTAGCCCACATTTCTAGGAAAAAGGTAACGAAATTTTTAGACATTAGCATAAATAATAAACGATAACTTGATTTTACACGAAAAGATTTTGAGTTTTCGTTCCTTTGGTCAAAAGAACGCTAAAAAGCATTTAAAGAATAAAACCTAAATTAATATCGAAGTGATTAAAAATAACGAAAACACTCAGGGAAAGCTAATATATCACATATTATCCTAAATTAATTTATATTCAGATTCGACGCTCCGAATCATGTTTCTCAGTTTTTTACCCAGTTTAAGTTCCCCTCTAAACTGTCAGATTTTATAACGAGTAACGAAATTAAAAATTTTAAAAGTAATGACCGGATGGTCAATACTAACCAGATTTTTTAACGGTATGTGACATACCTTTCCCCGTTAAAGACGATTTTGTCCTCAAATCTTAGACGTAGCTGAGATCATACAAGTAGCGAACAAAATGAGGGTACTTCTTTTTGCATCTTGGTCTTCGCGTTCCAGTATACTTCTGGGACCAAATCTCTTGAATTCTAACGATCTTCACGATTGGAATGCGACTTTTGCTTCAAACTTGACTCTCGGTCCATAATCTCAACGGTTCCTCAATAAAATTGAGCTTTTCATCAATGAGGATTCGTCCAATGGAATCGCGACGAATCATCGGATAAGCACATTCTTAAGGTTTGAGACTGAAAGGTACTATGAACACGATTAGTTCTCTGTAATTCTAGTCATTATGCAAACCTTCCCACCCGAAAGCGAGAAATTTTTAAAAGGATCCAATATAACTGAGGGTTCATTCAGCTTTCCCCGTATTCCGAATCTATTACACCTTTCCCCGATACCTTCACATACACCTTATCCCAAACCTGAAAACTACTAATGCTTACGTCTCTATAATCAGCGGAGCACTTTTGTCGATCACTGGTAAGCTGTAGACGGTGCTATTGATTTCGATTAATCTTCGTTTGTTGTCTCACAACAATTTCTGGGTCCCGTAAGCTGAGGCGTAACTTCCCACCTCAGCCCAACAAATAGGTGACCGACATTTGCGACCATACAACGCCTCAAAAGGTGCCGCCTTAATACTTGTATGATAGCTATTATTGTAGGAGAATTCTATTAAGGGTAAATGTCTGTCCCATCCCTTCCCGAAATCTATCACACATGCTCGGAGCATGTCTTCCAGTGTTTGGATAGTCCTCTCACTTTGACCCTCTATTTCGGTGGTTAGCCGTACTCAATATCTAATTAGTTTCCAAAAGACTCTTGAAGAGATTAACCAGAAATTTTGACACAACCTAACCATCGAGATCAAAATGGATAGAAACAGCATCCATTCTCGACACCACTTCTTCAAGTATTGTCTGTCAGTTTTCTCCATTGATTATCTCCTTGCTGCAAAAATACAGATTTAGTGAAGTCCGATCGACTTGATAACCCAAATCATATCCCCCCACTTGCCGTTTTTGGTAACTTGCATGAAACGAAGGTCCTATTATGTTTTTTCCCATTTCCATTTAGTTGGATTTTGGTTGTACTAATAGACCGGACGTTTTTTTCTGGTATTTCCCGCTTAACCTTTGCCAAGTCATAATAACACTTCTCACATATGTGGCAATTTCTAGCGATACTATGTATATGGGCTGTAGTGGCCACCAGTAAAGCTTTTTCAAATCTTGATACATTTTGTCCATCCAGTGATCTAATACTTACTTATCGTCTCTTCATAATTAAAGCTCTCAATCACCAAACAGTTACCAGCTTCTATTCTTCAAACACAACGTTCCATCTGCACGTGGCTCCAGGTTCTTAATCATGCCATGCAAATCCTCTGTTCCAAAATTTTCTTCTTTTCTCGCCTCAACCTGAGCATTCAAGATCCGCGCAGGGAGATTCAAACCGATTGTCATAACCAAGGCTCGAACTCGCAGTGGCTTAGGTCTACTCTTTCGGCTTAACGCATCAGCCACCACATTCGCCTTTCCCGGGTGGTAGCGTAGCTCGCAGTCATAGTCACTTAACAGTTCTAACCACCTACGTTGCCTCATATTCAACTCTTTCTGATCAAGAATATGTTGCAAACTCTTATGATCAGTGTACACAACGCACTTTGTGCCGTAAAGGTAATGTCTCCACATCTTGAGAGCGAACACCACAGCTCCCAATTCCAAATCATGTGTCGTGTAGTTCTTCTCATGGATTTTTAGCTGGCGGGAAGCATAAGCTATAACTTTCTCTTTCTGCATCAACACTGCGCCTAATCCCTTATGAGAAGCATCACAATATACTACGAAGTTTTCACTTCCTTCGGGCAATGCCAAAATCGGTGCACTACACAACTTTTGTTTCAATGTCTGGAAAGCAGTTTCCTCCTTTTCACCCCAATTGAACTTTACACTTTTCTGAGTCAGCTTTGTCATAGGCTTGGAAATCTTGGAGAATCCTTCGATAAATCATCGGTAGTAACCGGCAAGACCTAGAAATTGGCGAATTTCTGTTGGAGTTTTGGGTGATTCCCAATCCTTGATTGACTCAATCTTCGCAGGATCAACGTGAATGCCTTTGCTATCAATCACGTGTCCAAGAAATTGTACCTTCGATAGCCAAAAGTCACACTTTGAGAACTTGGCGTACAATTCTTCCTTCTTGAGCAACTCCAAAATTAGTCTAAGATGTACATCATGTTCTTCCTTGGTCTTAGAGTAGATTAAGATGTCATCGATGAACACGATCACAAATTTATCTAGGTATGGTCTACATACCCGGTTCATCAAATCCATGAACACTGCCGGCGCGTTAGTCAACCCGAATGGCATCACTTGGAACTCGTAATGACCATAGCGAGTTCTAAACGCCGTCTTTGGGATATCCTCATCACGAACTCTGAGTTGGTGGTAACCAGACCTCAAGTCGATCTTTGAGTACACACTTGACCCTTGTAATTGATCAAACAAGTCGTCGATTCTTGGAAGTGGGTATCGATTCTTCACAGTAAGCTTGTTAAGTTCACGGTAGTCGATACACATTCGGAAAGAGCCGTCTTTCTTTTTGACAAACAAAACCGGAGCTCCCCAAGGTGAGGAACTTGGCCTTATAAATCCCTTGTCGGAAAGTTCTTGTAGTTGAGTAGACAGTTCTTCCATCTCCGACGGTGCTAACCTATACGGGGCTCGAGCTACAGGTGCAGCACCTGGGACTAAGTCAATTTGGAATTCGACTTGTCGTGTGGGTGGTAGTCCAGGTAAGTCTTCTGGAAAAACTTCTGGAAAGTCCCGTACAGTTGGCACGTCTTCAAGTCGCTTCTCTTCCGACTTGTCTTTGTTTTCCTTCACCGTCACCTGTGCCAGAAATAGTTGACAACCTTTCTCTATATACTTCTGGGTCTTTTCACATGATATAATGCTCAACTTTGATTTCTTCTCCTTGGCACCTTTGTCTCCTTGAACGATCGGAATTTCGTTTCCGTAAGGAATACGCATTATCTTCTCGTCACAGACAATCACAACATGATTCTTTACCAACCAATCCCTGCCGATGATGGCGTCGAAACTACCCAAGTTCTACAGGCATTAAGTCTCTATTGAATGGATGATTCGGAGAATTCAGTGTACAACCTCAAATGACAGTATCAAATCCTATGATCTTTTCGTTGGCTAACTCAACAGAGTACTTAGTTTCTACGGTAGATGGCACGATGCCACATACAGGGCTAAACTTAGCGGATGGGAGGCTTCTATCAGCTAGGTTCTATGTACTTGTAATAATTACGTTCTTTGCTTTAGGTCCATCAAAAGTTTCATCGGTACAAGGATCTCATAATCTTCATGATTCTAGCTCGCTAAGAGGTAAGTCAACGGAAAGAAGTCCCCTAGTTCTCTTGGTTATAACCCAATTAGAAGGACAAGTTCATTACATTCTAGAATCTTACAATCCGTAATTATCGTGACTATAGAGAGCGTGGTTCGGTCTTTCGGCTAAGGGTATGATGTCCCTATATGCTAGGATTGGAAAAATCTACTTAGTTACGACGCTTATGAATACGACGACACATGATTGATATAACTCATGAATATATAGCAAAATATTTGTAAAACGTAAATATGGAAATGAAAATATCCCGTTGAAATTGCACTGGAGAGAAAGGAAAATAGAAGGGAGAGTTGAAGATAAGTCGACAAAAATTTTAAAGTGACTACTCTCAGCATGGCATGGTTCTTTCTGAATTATACATAGGTGATCAGGCTATGTATATTTTAGGAACTAACGATGAAATGCCCATTTCGTCATTTAGCGTTATGTTTAAAAATTCATGTGGTGTAAACGGTACGTAGAAACGAAAGTAAGGTAGTTTATATAATGAAATCAGATATTTTGTAAGGTAGCGGAAAGTATTTTTAGGAGGTGTTAGTAAAATGGTTTATGAGGAAATTAAGTGACGGTTTGTAATTAGGGAGGGGTTCATAATTTTGGTAATAAGTAGTTTACGAATTTGATGACATAATAGTTTATATAATGACAACGAAACAATTTATGGACGTCAACGAAATAGTTTATAGGTGACAACGAAATAGTTTATGAAAGACCACGAATTAGTTTATGAGGTTCCAACGGATTAGTTTATAAAATGACGGCAAAAGAGTTTATAAATAACAGCGAAACAATTTATGGACGTTAACGAAATAGTTTATAAAGGGTAGCAAAATAGTTTATCAGATGATGACAGGTTAGTTCATAAGATGATGACAAAATAGTTCATAGGATAATAGCAAGATAGTTTACCAGATGATAGTGACATGGTTTATAAAATTTCCACGAATTGGTTTATAGAGTGATAGGAAAACAGTTTTTTTTTACAAGAATATGAAATATGGTCGGATGTTGTACGAGTTGTATTCCTTAAAATCAATTAGATGGACTTACAACGCTCACGATGAACGTTGATACAGGGAGTATTATTATAATTACGACACGCTTAAAATAAATAAATGAAAGCTCGGTACGCCAAGGATCAAAAGAGAATAATAATAACTAAGAATTTTTACATCGTTGATAGTTAATTACGTCGTTTTTCCCAAAAGGCTACATAGTCTTCCTAGGACTTCTAATATCCGACGCTAGTCTATACATAAATACTGAGACAGTAGGTCCACGGGTATAATTTGTGATAACTGATCATAGAAACCTCGAGCACTTGAGACGCTCAAGCTCCTCCTGAGTCAAAACCATCTGGCGCTCCATCTTCGCACGAAACTCCCTCTCATCTTCAACGCCACTAGGCCATTTCTTCACCACCCCAATGACGTAACTGTACACAAAGTGGATCACTCTCCATCTCACCTCTCTCGACCCCTCTCTCAGGACACCCACAACTGCTCCTCCTGCATACTCCTAATCGTCTCTTCCTGCTCAGCTAATCTAGCCATCATGGTCGATGTGGGAAAGGTAGTTGGGGTGACGGGTACAAGGCGAATGATATCCACTCTAATCTGAATCGTGTTCCCCTCACTCTCTATGGGGAAATCAGCATAAATGAAAATAGTAGGCGCATCCATAATCTTGCACAAGCAAAAGTTTATATAAATCGCCTTTATATGAAACAATGTGTGCAGTAGGAAAAGTAAACGTGATGCAAAATGGCGCATGGCAAGATGAATATGTACTCATGGTAGGAATGGAAAAAGCAACATGGTAAAATCTATATGGCAATGTCATTTATGGTAATATAGCTTAAGTATATCAACTTTGGCAAACGTAACAAGCAAGTCAGGAGAACCCTCTCCAGCTGGCTCTACAATCTCCTCCTCAACTAACGGTGCAGTCATAGGGTCGATACCTGCCTCAGCCGTATCTCTAGTGCTGGCGTCAGCCTCATACTCCTCTGTGTCATCTGTGGCATCTCTATGGTCAATCCCAACACGATCTCCAACCACATCCCCATCACCAATACCTAACTCCACATCAACCCCAGTCTCTGTAGGGCCAACCTCGACGTCCTCCTCTAAGCTAGCCTCTAATGAATATGAATCTCTGAACCTCTTACGAGGGGGTAAGTGATCAGCACGGGTAGGAGCTAATGATCCCGTAACTGGCATGGATAATGATACTGAATCAACCGGTGCCTACATCTCTTACTAGATGGTCCTGCAGAATTGGAATAATGCATGGTCTCTCTGAAGAACTCCTGTTGATGACGTCATATGTATCGGTGGGTACACAGTAATAGTGAGCAGCACACCAACGACGGTATGGCCACACTACGTTCGTGGAGGCTCTCTCGGAGGGTAACGGTGATCTAGGGATACATCTCCCTATCGAAGATCCCGAATGAGCGCTGATCTGGCGCATCCAAACCCCAAAGAATGAACGGTAAAAGAATCCAATATGAACTGGAAGAAGATGCGTTGGTGATCTGGAGGCGAGGTGATGCATGCCTCGATGCTAATCTGCGAGCTGGCAAAGGTCTAACTCTCTTCCTTGCAGTCAACAACTTACGCGGCCCGTTGGGATGGGTGCGGTAAGGTCGACCAAAAGGAATAGCCTCCCCGGGTCGGATAAGAGTCGCTGATCGTTGTCTATGATCTCTTTTAAATGTACGATATCTATGACAATATTTGACAGTACATCCATTCATATCAAGCTATTGATAGATACTAGCCAAACTATTTCCCCTATATCAACTAGCTTTGCATATACAATACAATCAAATCACACACATACACACACACACAAACACACTTTTTCTTACTACTAACAAAGTCTATGGCTGATTCTGCAAATGATGCACGTAAAACAATTGTTTCCATCCTGCAAAGGGAGCTTGAAGCCGAGGCCACACTAGCTAATACAATGTTGGGCAACTTAACTCGTTATTTTGAACAAATGTGTATCCGTGAGATACAAATTACAGTGGTGCAGAATATGCCTACAATGAGCCTTAATAGCTACAGATTACATGCTCTACTAATGACCCATGAAGCAGATATACGTACAATAAACAACTTAATCAGAGCAAGACAAGAATTGTTGAGAAGCATTGCTGAAAAACAAAACTTCATTAACAATTACAGGGCAATATAGATTGTCGAATCATGTTGTTTAACAACACCTAGCCAACCATTTATGTTCTTGTTTGTTGTTGTTTGTTTTAAGTCAGAATAATAAGGTTGCCAATGTACTAGATCAGGTGTGGTTTTTTTCTACTATGTATTGTATTCAATGAATCATATGAATCAAGATTCTTGTTTGTACGATTTATTTGAATAGCTCATCAAAGACAACAATACTAAGAAGTTTAAAGTGTAAATTAAAATGCTAAAAAGGAAATTCAAATATCATTTGCTTTTTACAAAATCAGATAAGACTATTTAATGACAACCTTATTTATCACTAAAAAAATTCAAGATATCATAAATGATTCCTGAAAAATGTTATTTTATAATCAAAGTTGATTAAGAACTAACTCAATGGACATTGTTTTGTTTATAGCTAAAAATTCGCGGGATTTTTGAACATGCATTGACAAAATCATTAAGTTTTTCATATATTGAATGACAGTTCGCAGCAATTATATTATTGTACGGGAACTGATAAGACAACTCAACGACATTATTTTTTATCACTAAAAATACCACGCGATTTATGACAATATCTAACAAGTCTAAATTTAAGTTTTACAACCGGTCATAAGAGAGTTAAATGTAGCGGAAGCATAACAAAGTTTGATAATGACAACGAGTATATAAATAGATAAGTCTTGAAATTGGCGAAGTCACATAGCACATAGACTCCATTTAGCATCAAGAATCAAGCCAAGCTAAGCACCTGAGAAAACATGTTTAAAACGTCAACATAATGTTGGTGAATTCATAGGTTTAAGTTAGTACAAGAGTGGACCACAAGATTTCAAAACGCATGCGACTACTATAACAGATACAACATCACATAAAAAGTATTTACTGTTACGCTAAGCTCATGACACCGATGCTAATAAAGTAGGGCATATCATATCATGCCACATAGTATTCCTGCCCTTAACTGGTGTCCCAAACCAAAGACCACCACAACGCACATCGACATGACATATATCCGTTTGTTCTTCGTTAAGTGGAACCAAAGCAGATAGGAATAATTAGTCCCAATAGATCTATTTACGCACTCGCGCTCACTTAACCAAACTAATTGGCCATAGGTGACTAACGGTTCATGATAGTTCGGGCAATAGTGATTTGTAGCAAAACTTAGGCAACACATAAACATGTAAAACTCACGTTAAGAACTTGTGTCCAATTTAAAAAGCAAACAATGTTTCTCATCCCAAAGTATAAAGCATTCAAAAATAGGTAAAACGTGGGGCTATGAACTCACCTTAACAAGGATAAGCGATAATCACAACAACGATGATGATATAAGGAGGTCTAGCCGCGACCTAGATTAAATATGGGTATGGCTTAGCATTCGGCAAAGTAAACAAGTAAAGCATCTATGTTCATAATTTAAAGCATACAAGTGTGTTTGCGTTTTAGTAATAAAAGACTTAGAAAAATTTATAACATCTTTGATAAATCTCGACACTTGTAAAAAGTTACTATTTATAGAAACATTTCCTTTTTAGGAAAGTTTTTAGTTTCAAAATGTTAATAGCGTCCCCTATTTTCTTATGTTTTCCATATTTTACAAATCGCTTAAACAAATCCTAAATCGCCTAACTTTATGTTTAAATCGCTTAAATGTCCATTCCGTACCATTTTTAATAATCCTACTTTTTATTAAGATCGGCATCTCAAATAACCTTTCATGACATTTTTAATTGTTCTAACTAATTACCTAACATTCTTATATGTTTCGCTTGCATTTAAAATGTCCAAAATCATCCGAAAGTGCCCGAAAACCATTTTACTATTCACATCAGCAAGCTTTTTAAGGTGTTTCGCCGAAAAAATGTTCAAGTTTCATTTGCCATAACTTGGTTGTTTTATGTCCGATTTTAAAGTGCGAAATGTTAAAAACTATCTACTCGAAACAAGCTCTTCAAAAACTACTTTTACGCCTAATGAAAACATTTTTAGGTCATTCAAAACCTCAAAACCATTTCGGGACAGCAAGCACTTTTTGCCAAAAACGCAACCAAAATTCACCCAAACTTCACAATAGTGCCTAATCTAGCCTAATCTCCGTTCACAACTAATCCACCACAAAACCACATCCTAAACTAGCATAATCCCATCATTTCTATTGTTGCAACACTCATCCCACTCTCATCTTACCAAGAGCATAATAATAACATCAACATAAGAGTTTTTGTCATAAGACTTCTAATATATTTTAAGATGAACAAAAATAACTTGTACTTTCTTTTATAAAATCACCACAAACACTTGGATCTTTATGAACAAACATAGATCTATAAAGATAATAGATGAAACCAAGCAAAGATCAAGAAGAACTTACAAATCAAGAAGAACAAGTAGTGAAAACACAAGATCTATACCCAAGAACTATAGATCTATAAAAACCCCAAATAATCTTGCAAACCCTAATTTTATAAATCTTGAAATCCCTTGAAAAACAACCAACCAATACTTGGATCTACCTTAGAAACTCTTAGAAATAAACTTAGAATGATTGGATCTTGATAGAAATCAAAAGTTATAAGTGTGTTTGTGTGTGGGTTTGGTGCCGTGAGCCAAGAGGGAGAGGAAGAGAGATGTGTGTTTTTGTTTGTGACTTGGAAATGAAATGAACCCTAGGTTGTGTTATGTGTTGGTATATATATTCCAAGATTAGGATTTAGGGTTAATGGTGCACCCACATGTGACCAACACACACCAAAGGGGTGTGCCCTTATGGTTTCGGCCAAACCATGGTCACAAGGACCATTGTGGTTCAAAAATTTGGTCTATGGTTCCTATAATATAATAACCTTGAATTTTCCAAGTCAAATGGTCCAAGCTTGCATGTAATGTGTAAGGGATGGCATGCATGCAAGTTACTAGGCAACAAAAATGTCATTTTCCCTCACATGCATGGCAAAGATTCAAATTTTGAGTTAGTGGAGCTTAAATGATTTAATTTCAGGTGTATGGTGACATTGTTGTGGTTTTAGGCGTCCTCGTGCATATGGGGAGAGGTATGAATGAAAATTTTGGACTTAGGGTATAAGATTATCGATAACTTGAGTTTACACGAAAAGATTTCGAGTTTTCGGGGTTCCGTTTGGTCAAAAATGCGAAAAATGCAATTTAAGAAATAAAACCCTAAAATTAATATCGAAAGTGATCAAAAATCACGAAATACTCAAAAAGTTAAAATATCTCATATATTGCCTAAATTAATTAAAAATCGATGCCGGGACGCGCCCGATGACGTTTTTTAGTTTTTAACCGGTTTAACTTTCTGGTAAACTGTCAGATTAAAACGTAACGTACAAAATTCAAAATAAATGACCGAAATGGGTCGGAATACTAACCGGGAATTTACGGGGTGTGACATCCTTTCCCCGTTAAAAGAGCTTTGTCCTCAAATCTTAAGACGTATCTTTAGACGCAGGTGCAGGGTTAGCAAAAAGATGAGGATACTTCTTCTGCATTTGGTCTTCGCGCTCCCAATTATAATCGGGACCTCTTCTTGAATTCCAGTGGACCTTCATGATTGTAATGCGACTTTGATTCAAATGTTTAACCTCACGGTCCATAATTTCGACCGGTTCTTCAATGAAATTGAGCTTGTCGTCGACGTGGATTTCGTCCAACGGAATAGCGAGCGGTTCGTCGGATAAGCACTTCTTAAGGTTTGAGACATGAAAAGTACTATGAACATGACTTAGTTGCTCGGGTAACTCAAGTCGATATGCAACCGTTCCAACTTTGGCGAGAATCTTAAAAGGTCCAATATAACGAGGGTTTAGCTTTCCCCGTTTGCCAAAACGTATTACTCCTTTCCAGGGCGATACTTTCAACATAACCTTATCCCCAACTTGAAACTCTAATGGCTTACGTCTCTTATCAGCGTAACTCCTTTGTCGATCACGTGAAGCTTGTAGACGATGCTTGATTTGGATAATCTTCTCGGTTGTTTCACGAACAATTTCTGGGCCAGTGAGATGAGCATCTCCCACCTCAGCCTAACAGATAGGTGACCGGAATTTGCGACCATACAACGCCTCAAAAGGTACAGCTTTAATACTTGTATGGTAGCTATTGTTGTAGGAGAACTCTATTAATGGTAGATGTCTGTCCCATCCCTTTCCGAAGTCCATCACACACGCTTGCAGCATGTCTTCTAACGTTTGGATGGTCTTCTCACTTTGACCATCGGTTTGTGGGTGGTAAGCCGTACTCATATCCAATTGAGTACCTAGGGCTTTGTTCAACGATTTCAAAAAATGAGAAGTAAACTTACTGTCTCGATCAAAAATAATCGAAACTGGCACTCCATGTCTCGAGACTACTTCCTTCAAGTATTGTCTCATCAACTTCTCCATTGAGTCGGTTTCCTTCATTGGTAAGAAATGAGCAGATTTTGTGAGTCGGTCTACAATTACCCAAATTGTATCTTGACCATACGTCGTTTTAGGTAACTTAGTAACGAAATCCATAGTAATGTTCTCCCATTTCCATATTGGGATTATGGGTTGAACAACAAACTAGATGGTTTTGGGTATTCTGCTTTAACCTTTGCACAAGTCATGCATTTACTGACATACGTGTCAATTTCTGCTTTCTTGTTGGGCCACCAGTATAGCTTCTTTAAATCTTAGTACATCTTGTCCGATCCTGGGTGGATCGAATACTTTGACTTATGCGACTCATGCATAATCAAAGCTCTCAAGTCACCAAAACATGGTATCCAACTGCTATTCTTCAAACACAACGTTCCGTCTGCACGTGGCTCCAGATTCTTAATCATGCCACACAAATCTTCTGTTCCGTAATTCTCTTATTTTCTCGCCTCAACCTGAGCATTTAAGATTCGCACAAGGAGGTTCAAACCGATTGTCATAACCAAGGCTCGAACTCGTAGTGGCTTAGGTCTACACTTTCGGCTCAACGCATCAGTCACCACATTCGCCTTTCCCAGGCGATAACGTAACTCACAGTCGTAGTCACTTAACAGCTCTAACCATCTACGTTGTCTCATGTTCAACTCTTTCTGATCTAGAATATGTTGCAAACTCTTATGATCAGTGAACACAACGCACTTCGTGCCGTAAAGGTAATGTCTCCACATCTTGAGAGCGAACACCACAGCTCCCAATTCCAAATCATGTGTCGTGTAGTTCTTCTCATGGATTTTGAGTTGGCGGGATGCATAAGCTATGACTTTCTCCTTCTGCATCAACACTGCGCCTAATCCCTTGTGAGAAGCATCACAATATACTATGAAGTTTTCACTTCCTTCGGGCAATGCCAAAATCGGTGCACTACACAACTTTCGCTTCAATGTCTGGAAAGCAGTTTCCTCCTTTTCACCCCAATTAAACTTTACACTTTTCTGAGTCAACTTCGTCATAGGCTTGGCAATCTTGGAGAAACCTTCGATAAATCGTCGGTAGTAACCGGTAAGACCTAGAAATTGGCGAATTTTTGTTGGAGTCTTGGGTGATTCCCAATCCTTGATTGACTCAATCTTCACAGGATCAATGTGTTAGCCTTAATTATATTAAGTCAACAAGAATGTTATTGGTCTCATTAAGTCAAATAGGTCTTGTTATGTAATAGGCTAGTCGGGTATCATTGGGCTTGGTTTGTAATCTAATGTTGTCCATGTTAAGGGTGAAAGCCCAAGTTTAGCCAAGCCCGGCCCGTTAAGAAAGCCCATGAGCCAACTAGAAGGCTAGGGTATAAATATCCCTTCACCACACTTGGTGAAGGGTGTTGGTTATATTTTCTCACACACTTGTAATCCTCCAAACTCTCTCTAAGCTAATATTCCTTTCTTG
The DNA here is from genome assembly GCA_026074375.1 of Tanacetum coccineum. Classification (NCBI taxonomy): domain Eukaryota; kingdom Viridiplantae; phylum Streptophyta; class Magnoliopsida; order Asterales; family Asteraceae; genus Tanacetum; species Tanacetum coccineum. The sequence continues at coordinate 118,336 of BQNB010001054.1, forward strand.
TTTGTCTCTCTACTTTCTCTCTCTAAGATTTCTTATTTTCTAGCATATTAGTATAGATTATTGTTGTGTAATGGATTAAACTAGTAGGATAACATGTGGTATCACTCGCCAAGGGGTGTGTAGTGTTTGTTTTGTGTGAAATTCGTGGGTTAGTTGGTTATATTTTTTTGGTTCGAAAAAAAGCAAGAAAAAAAATCAACTTTGATCTCTGTTTCGTGGTTAAAAGTGTTAAAGACTTGTACTTTTGGGCTTAGATCAATACCTTGCATCATTACTAGGTGGCTTTAACATCATTTTGTAGCTTACAAGAAAGTTTGAAGATTATTTATTGAGTGGACAATTCTTCCATTTCTGACGGTGCTCAATGGCTAATACGGAGCTCATTAACAAGTGCAACACAGGGGGACTAAGGCAATTTGGAATTCAAACTTTAGTCTCGGTGGCGAGTCAGGTATGTCTTCTGGAAAAACTCGAAAAAGTCAGCTACAGTCGACACGTCTTCATGAGTCGCTCTCCTGTCGACTTGTCTTCCGGTTTCCTCCATAATTGTGCCAGGAATAATTCGACAACCTTTCTCGATTATTACTTCTGAGCCTTCACATACTGAGATAATGCGTATTGTAGATTTTCTTCTCCTTATCTCTTTGTTCCATTGAACGATCAGAATTTTGTTTTCGTAAGGAATACGCACTATCTTCTCGTCACAGACAATCATTGTATGATTCTTTGCTAACCAATCCATGCCGATGATGACGTCGAAACTACCAAACTCTATGGGCATCGGATCAATGTTAAATGGGTGTCCTAACAACCCTAATGTACAGCCTCTAAGCACAGTATTAGTTTCTGAAGTTCTTCTGTCAGCTAGCTCAACAACGTAACTAACGTCTAAGGCATAAGGTATGATATCTGGTAATGCCACTAAAAGTTTTGATACGAAACTTCTATCGGCACCCGAATCAAATAACATATAAGCATGATGATCGTTGAGAAGGAACGTACCCGTGACAGTGTTGGAACCTGGGTTAGCGTCACCTCCTCCTAAGACATATGCTTTGCCTCTTGCATCGGGGACTCTTGCTTTCTTCCTATGGTTTTGGTTATTAACTTTGGGACAATCCTTCCGGTAATGTCCTTGTGCACCACACTTAAAACAAGTCACATCTCTCTGATTCACCATTTGACCTCTCTAGGTAGAAGTAGTGGAATTGGTAACCTTACAATTCTGAGTCAAATGTCCAATCTTGTTACACTTCCCACATCTTATAGTGCAAGGGCCTACATGATGAAGCTTACACTTGTTGCAGAAGGGAAAAGTACCTTCATACTCCTTCTTCTCTTTGTTACCAGCCATATAGGCTCTAGCAACATTCTGACCTCCAGTATTTTGTCGTTTGAACGGTGGTTGTTGTCTACGGTTTTTTTCATAGTTGTTGTTCAATCTCTTATTGTTCTTTGCATTTCTTACAGCATAGCCCTTCAACTTTTGATCCATCAAGTTGTTGGCAATTCGAACAGCATCTTGTAGTCTTGTGGGTTCTGCAGCAATTACATTCCCTTGGATATTATCAGGAATACCTCCAATGAATTTCTCCACCTGATCTTCCTCCTCGGGGACCATTTTAGTACAACTCATGGTCAATTCTTGCAATTCTCTGAGTATAAGCGTCAAAATCATTGTTCTTCCACGGTTAAGTTCCACAGTTTAGATTTCTATTTTTTGTAATTCATTCCCTTGGGCAGTACACTTTAGTCATTTGCTTCATTGAGCTTCTACTCCATGACATGGCAATGACAGCCTCAAGTCTAAAATAGTCCTCTTATGTGAAGTTCCACCAAAGTTAGTGCTCCGTCTACAGGGTGCAAGTAGATACTTAACTTGGGAACTTCTTTCTATGGCAGTTCTGTATGGAACATGTTTCCATTTTCTCAAACATTTATCAATCTTACAACTTTTTCGTTCCCTTAATGTTTGAGTGGTTGACACTTTTTGGAAGTTATGGTAGGTGCAGTCTCTAGCAACAGTTCTAGTACCTTTTAACATTCTCATCTAGATTCTATTCTAATGTTTCATTCTCCTCTATTCCATTTCCACTATTTCATTTCCATTGTCGCTCACTTGCCATTTTGCTCTTTGGTTTCAGTCACGAGAGATTGGCGGCAAGGTGCCTCATGAGCAGCCAACACTTATTCCACACGTCGGTTAGAGTTCTTCGGTTTTGCTTAAGGGTTCATACCGGTAGCGAGTGATAGTCATTGTTTCATACCAAGACACATCCTATGGTCGAGATTTGAAACGAATACACTATCATTAGATAAAATAATTTAATACATGCTTATGAAATAAAAATATATTTAACACGAGTGCAGAATGAATAACTAACAATATAGATAAATAAGCAAGAGAATCAAAACAAGCTTTTCATTTCACGAATAAAAGCATAATTCGGTTACAACCAATTCCAAAATAGGTACATGATCCACGATTATTTCTTCTGCTAAATTACCTAGATACCATCAGGTTAGAGTCTAATGATCATGGTACAATAGTCTCAGAGAAAAAACACACACCCCCCCCCCCCCCCCCCACCCCCCCCCCCCCCCCCCACTACACAAAACCCCCCCCCCACCACACAACAACACACACACACCAAACCCCCCCCCCACCCCCCCCACCCCCCCCACCCCCCCACCCATAAGTCTCTCAACAAATGACTAAACCTCTAATGTTCCCCGATATCATGGCGATCCCTACGAATGGACGAAACTCCTCCTGTTGTAAGGGGATACATATGATGACGAAGGTAGTTCCACATGACATCTTACTTAATATCAAATGGCACGAACTTGAGGTTCTCCAACAACAAGCTATATTATCCTTTGGTCATACTAACTCTCTCTGATTAGCTATCAACTGATCGGCCTTCAACCTGGACTTCTGAGTAGTCTCAATCACGACATCTTCATAGAACCTCAGACATGTGTTGGTAAAAGTTACCGCACAACATCCATCCAAGTCAATCGGCATATCTCGAATGACCTAAACAATTCCATCCCTAGTGGCTGACACGAATCAGAAGAATCATCTCCAGCTGGACTCTAACAATCTCATTCTCGGACTATCGTGCAGGCTAGTGTCGACAACTACCTCAACCGAGTCTCAGCATGGCGTCTAGCACTCATACTCCTCTGTATCAATCCTGAATCCATAGGGTCATTTATCAAACATGATCTTAAACATTCATCCCATCGATCCAATACCTAACTTACTTATCAACCCCAGTCTTATAGGACCAACTCGACATCCACTCTATGCTAGCCTCAGTACAAATATGAATCTTCTGAACCTTTTACGATGGTGGTAAGAGATCATCACGAGGTAGGAGCTTTGATCCCATATGGCGTAGATGAGGTAAAGATGCAACGGGATCTCATCTCTTAGCGTGATGGTACAAAGAATGTGAAAATGAATGCAGGGTCTCTCTGATGAATCTCTTGATGATGACTTTGATGTAGTCGGTGGATACAAAGTAGATAATGGAGAAGCACACCAATGACGAAATGCCTCACTACATCGTGGTGCTCTCCTCGAAGGGTAACACAATCTGGGTGATACATCTCTAGTCGAAGATCCAGAATGAGCCTGATCGAATGCATCCAAACCCAATGAATGAACTGGCAAAGAATTCGTGAGATGAACTGGACGAAAATGATGTGATGGATATGAAAGAATGAGGTGATGCATGCCTTGATGCTAATCTGCGAGCTGGTAAAGGTCTTTCTAACTCTTTCTTCGCAGTCAACAAACTTACGTGAGCCCGTTAAGGTTGGGTGGGGTAAGTCGACCAAAAGGAATGCCTCCCCGGGTCAGATAAGAATTGCTGACCGTCGACGAATCCTAGACGGGGCAGTAATAGGAGCAATAGGAAACTCAGATGATGATGATGGACGTGCTGTTACCCTGCTCCTCCAACGAGAAACAGTAGCAACATAAGGGTCCTGCGATGGTGGTCCATCAGAAGAAATCGGAGAGCCTCAGAAGGAATCGGTGCATAAAATGGTGAAAATAACTGGTAGCGAGGAAGGAAGGAATGTGCTTGGTCGAAGGACATCTACTGGTGAATCTGAATCAGAATCGAATAGGAACCATAGCCACACAATCCAGTGGGTGAAGCGACAATGAGTCGTTTTCTCAAACCACCATGAGCGGTGATGAAATAACAGGAGCAAATTGTAGAAGTTTTGGGCAACCACAAAGCACAATAGAATAATACCAATGCCTAGAGAGATTGGAATAAAAAAGCAGAATATCACCAAAAAGGAATAACCTGACGAGGGCCAGTGAAGTGATCCCTACACCTCATCCGACGAATCAAAAGAACTAGCAATAGCTGAAGCTGCATGATCTGCCACAAGCAAAAGTTTATATAAATCTCATTTAATATGAAACCATTGCAAGCATGAGAAACGATGCAATGAATGGCAATGTAAATATGGCATTATGTAATATTTTCTAAAGTAATATATAGAAATCTGATATATAATATATATTATATATATAATATATATATATATAATATATATATATATATATACTATATATAAGCAAGACAGTAACACGTAAGCACATATAGAGGCACATAGGATCACATACTGGTTATAGACCAGGCCTAGTATAACTACCTGGTTCTCTATAACCTTGGCTTCTGATAACTATCTAAACACCCTTAGACGGGGCCTGGACGTAAATTACGTTCGATTTTGAGGGGACTCAATCAACTAATACGAACACAAAGCACAAAGAATGACCATAATCATGACGTTTGGAAAAAAGTTTTCTCATTGCATAAAAGAAATAAATTTAAGTTTTACAACCAGTCATAAGAGAGTTAAATGTAGCGGAAGCATAACAAAGTTTTGATAATGACAACGAGTATATAATAGATAAGTCTTGAAATTTACGAAATCACATAGCACATAGACTCTTATTGCATCAAGAAATCAATCCAAAGCTAGCACTTGAGAAACATGTTAAAATGTCAACATATTGTTGGTGACTCATAGGTTTAGTCTAGTACAAGAGTGGACCACATGATTTCAAAACGCATGCGACTACTATTACAGATACAGCATCACAAAAAAGTATTTACTGTTACGCTAAGCTCATGACACCGATGCTAATAAGATAGGGCATATCATTAATCATGATTAGTTTTCCTGCCCTTAACTGGGTGTCCCAAACCAAAGACACCACCAACGTTACAATCGAAATGACATATATCGTTTGTTTCTTCGTTAAGTGGGAACCAAAGGGGATAGGGGTAAATTAGTCCCAATTTAGATCTATTTACGATTCACGCTTACTTAACCAAACCTATTTGCCATAGGTGACAAAGGTTCATGATAGTTTCGCGGCAATTGTGGTTTGTAGGCAAAACTTAGGGAACACATAAACATGTAAATTCACGATAAGAAACTTGTGTCCCAATTTTAAAAGCAAACAATGTTTCTCACCCCAAAGTATAAAGCATTTGAAAATAGGTAAAACGTAGGGCTATGAACCCACCTTAAGCAAGGATAAGCGATAATCACAACAACGATGATGATATAAGGAGGTCTAGCCACGACCTAGATTAAATATGGGTATGACTTAGCATTCGGCAAAGTAAACAAGTAAAGCATCTATGTTCACCATTTAAAGCATCCAAGTGTGTTTGCGTTTTAGTAATAAAAGACTTAGATAAATTTATAACATCTTTGATAAATCTCGACACTTGTAAAAAGTTACTATTTATAGAAACCTTTCCTTTTTAGGAAAGTTTTTAGTTTCAAAATGTTAATAGCGTCCCTATTTCTTTTTTTCTATATATACAATCGCTTAAAACAAATCTTAACCGGGTCCTCTTATGTTTAACGCCTAAATGTCCATGCGTCCATTTTTTATAATCCTACTTTTTATTTAAGAATGACTCTCAAATAACCTTTCATGACATTTCTAGTTGTTCTAACTAATCACCTAACATTCCTATATGTTTTGCTTGCATTTAAAATTTCCAAAATCGTCCGAAAGTGCCCGAAAACCTATTTTACTATTCACATCAGCAAGCTTTTTAAGGTGTTTCGCCGAAAAAAATTTTCAAGTTTTATTTGACCATAACTTGGTCGTTTTAAGTCTGATTTTAAAGTGCAATATGTGAAAAACTATCAACTCGAAACAAGTTCTTTAAAAACTACTTTTACGCCTAATGAAAACATTTTTAGGTCATTAGTAAGCCTCAAAACCCATTTCGGTGGACAGCAAGGGTGTTTTACGAAACAACGACCATTAATCAACCCAATCGCATATAGTGCTAATCTAAACCTATAATCTTTATTCTCCATTAACAACCTAACAAAACTAAAACTAATCCAACCTAATCTCATGTTTGCAACTCTGATAACCTCAATCTCACCAAGAACATGATATAAAACATAAACATAAAGTTGTAACAATTTTTATTTCCACTTTATAAAAGATGACAAAATATTAACTTATTTCTTTTATAAAAATAACACAAACACATGGATCTTTATGAATAAAACATAGATCTATATAGTACTATAGATAAAACCAAGAATGTTCAAGAAGACTTACAAATCAAGAAGATCAAAGTAGTGAAAAACACAAGATTATACCCTAAGAACTATGGATCTATAAAAACCCCAAATAATCTTGCAAACCTAATTTTAGAAATCTTGGAAAAAACTTGAAATTCACCAACCCAATACTTGGGATCTACCTTAGGTACCTTAGAAATGACTTGAATGATTGGATTTGATAGAAAAATTAAAAGTTTATTGAATGGTTTGTGTGTGGGTTGTGTGTCGTGGCCAAAGAGGGAGAGGAAGAGAGATGTGTGAAAATTTTGTGGTTAGGAAATGTGTTATAACCATAGTTGTGATATCACATGTCATTTTATAGGATATGTTTTAGGGTTTTGGGTGAATTTTGGACTAGTAAGTGACATGTTGTTGGTGGTTCGGCAATAGGAAGGCCACAAGGACCAAATGGGTCAAGTTTTCTAGCTAAAGCTCAAGTAACATGGTCATGGTTCAATATACTTGGTCTTGGTTTTAAATTTCTAGTCAAATGGTCCAAGCTTGCATGTGATATGTAAGAGATGGCAAGCATGCAAGTTACTAGGCAACAAAGATGTCACTTTCCTTCACATGCATGGCAAGGATTTCAAATTTTGAGTTAGTGGAGCTTAAATGATTTAATTTCAAGTGTATGGTGACATTGTGGTGGTTCTAGGCGTCCTCATGCATATGGGGAGAGGTATGAACGAAATTTTTGGACTTAGGGTATAAGATTATCGATAACTTGATTTTACACGAAAAGATTTTGAGTTTTCGGGGTTCCGTTTGGTCAAAAATGCGAAAAACGCAATTTAAGAAATAGAACCCAAAAATTAATCTCGGAAGTGATCAAAAATCACGAAATACTCAGAAAAGTTAAAATATCTCATATAATGCCTAAATTAATTAAAAATCAATGCCGGGACGCGTTCAATGACGTTTTTTAGGTTTTACGCGGTTTAACTTCCCGATAAACTGTCAGATTCAAACGTAACGTATAAAATTCAAAATAAATGACCAGAATGGGTTGGAATACTAACCGGGAATTTATGGGGTATGACATTTAGGGTTTAGAGTTTAGGATTTTTGTTAAAGATCTAAGTGGTGTTTAGAGTTTTTGGTATAGATCTAAGTGGTTAGGTTTTTAGGTTATGGGTTTAAGGTTTTTGGTATAGATTTTAAAGTTATTTATATATCACTTGTGATATTGTACCTATTGGTTAAAGGTTTAGGGCTTTTGATATAGATTTTAGTGGTTAGGGGTTTAAGGTTTTTGATACAGATTTTATTGGTTAGGGGTTTAGGGTTTAGGGTTTTTGGTATAGATTTTAGTGGTTAGTGTTTTAGTGTTTAGGGTTTAGGGTCTAGGGTTTAGGGTTTAGGGTTTCTGGTATAGATCTAAGTAAGGTTTAGGGTTTTTGGTATAGATCTAAGTGGTTAGAGGTTTAAGGTTTTTTATATAGATCTAAGTGGTTAGGTGTTTAGGGTTTTTTGTTTAGATTTTAGTGTATATATTTTGAAGTTTATGTATATATCACTTGTGATATTATACCTAATGGTTAGGGGTTTAGGGTTTTCGTATAGGGTTTAGTGGTTAGGGGTTTATAGTTTTTGGTATAGAGTTTAGTGGTTAGGGGTTTATGGTTTTTGGAATATATTTAGAAGTTTTTGTATATATATTAATTGTTATATTATACCTAATGGTTGGGGGTTTAGGGTTTTGGTATAGGGTTTAGTGGTTAGGGGTTTAGGATTTTTGGTATAGATCTAAGTGGTTAGGTGTTTAAGGTTTTTGGTATAGATTTTAGTGGTTAGGGTTTAGGTTTAGTGGTTAGGGGTTTATAGTTTTTGGTATAGAGTTTAGTGGTTAGGGGTTTAGGGTTTTTGGTATAGATCTAAGTGGTTTGATATTTAGGGTTTTTGGTTTAGATTTTAAATTTATTTACATATCACTTGTGATATTGTATCTATTGGTTATGCGTTTAGGGTTTTTGGTATAGATATAAGTGGTTAGGTGTTTAGGGTTTTTGTTATAGATTTTAGTGGTTAGGGGTTTAGGGTTTAGTGTTTAGTTTTTAAGGTTTTTGGTATATGGTTTTTGGTATAGGGTTTTTGGTATAGAGTTTAGTGGTTAGGGGTTTAGGGGTTTTGGTATAGATCTAAGTGGTATGGTGTTTAGGGTTTTTGGTATACATCTAAGTGGTTAGGTTTTTAGGGTTTTTGATATAGATCTAAGTGGTTGTGTGTTTAGTGTTATTGGTATAGATCTAAGTTGTTAGAGGTTTATGGTTTTTGGTATAGATTTTAAAGTTATTTATATATCACTTGTGATATTGTACCTATTGGTTAGGGGTTTCAGGTTTTTGGTATAGATCTAAGTGGTTAGGTTTTTAGGGTTTTTGGTATATATTTTAGTGATTAGGGGTGTAAGGTTTAGTGTTTAGTGTTTAGGGTTTTTGGTATAGATCTAAGTGGTTAAGGTTTAGGGTTTTTGGTATATATCTAAGTGGTTAGGTGTTTAGTGTTTTTGGTATAGATTTTAGTGGTTAGAGGTTTAGTGTTTTTGGTATAGATTTTAGTGGTTAGGGGTTTAGTGTTTAGTGTTTAGATTTTTTGTTATAGATCTAAGTGGTGTTTAGAGTTTTTGGTATAGATCTAAGTGGTTAGGTTTTTAGATTATGGGTTTAGGGTTTTATATATAGATTTTAAAGTTATTTATATATCACTTGTGATATTGTACATATTTGTTAGTGGTTTAGGGTTTTTGGTATAGATTTTAGTGGTTAGGGGTTTAGGGTTTAGGGTTTAGGATTTAGGGTTTAGGGTTTAGTGTTTAGTGTTTAGGATTTTTGTTATAGATCTAAGTGGTGTTTAGAGTTTTTGGTATAGATCTAAGTGGTTAGGTTTTTAGGTTATGGGTTTAGGGTTTTTGGTATAGCTTTTAAAGTTATTTTTATATCACTTGTGATATTGTACCTATTGTTTAGAGGTTTATGGTTTTTGGTATAGATTTTAGTGGTTAGGGGTTTAGGGTTTTTGGTACAGATCTTATTGGTTAGGGGTTTAGGGTTTAGGTTTTAGGGTTTTTGGTATAGATTTTAGTGATTAGTGTCTTAAGGTTTAGGGTTTAGGGTTTAGAGTTTAGGGCTTAGGGTTTAGGGTTTTTGGTATATATCTAAGTGGTTAGGTGATTAGGTTTTTCAGTATAGATCTAAGTGGTTAGGGGTTTAGGGTTTTTGGTATAGATCTAAGTGGTTAGGTGTTTAGGGTTTTTGGTATAGATTTCAGTGGTTTGGGATTAGGGTTTTTGGTATACATTTTGAAGTTTATGTATATATATCACTTGTGATATTATACCTAATGGTTAGGGGTTTAGGGTTTTGGTATATGATTTAGTGGTTACGGGTTTAGGGTTTTTGGTATATATTTTGAAGTTTATGTACATACATCACTTGTTATATTATACCTAATGGTAAAGGGTTTAGGGTTTTGGTATAGGGTTTAGTGGTTAGGGGTTTACGATTTTTGGTATTGATCTAAGTGGTTAGGTGTTTAGCGTTTTTGGTATAGATTTTAGTGGTTAGGGCTTTAGGATTTAGTGTTTAGAGTTTTTTGTTATAGATCTAAGTGGTTAGGGGTTTAGGGTTTTTGTTATAAATATAAGTGGTTAGGGGTTTAGGGTTTTTGGTATAGATTTTAAAGTTATTTGTATATCACTTATGATATTATACCCATTGGTTAGGGGTTTAGGGTTTTTGGTATAGATCTAACTGGTTAGGGGTTTAGGGTTTTTGGTATAGATCCAAGTGGTTAGGGGTTTAGGTTTTTTCGTATAGATCCAATTGGTGTTTAGGTGTTTTGGTATAGATCCAAGTGGTTTGGGGTTTAGGGTTTTTTTGTATAGATCCAAGTGTTTAGGGGTTTAGGGTTTTTGGTATAGATGCAAGCGAGTTTAGGTTTTTTGGTATAGATGTAAGTGGTTAGGGGTTTAGGGTTTTTTTGTGTAGATCCAAGTGGTGTTTATGGTTTTTGGTACAGATCCAAGTGAGGTTTAGTGTTTTTGGAATAGATCTAAGTGGTTAGGGTTTAGTGTTTTTGGTATAGATATAAGTGGTGTTTAGGATTTTTGGTATTTATCCAAGTGGTTAGGGGTTTAGGGTTTAGGGT
>BQNB010001054.1:130723-145894 GCA_026074375.1 Tanacetum coccineum
GAAGTGGTTATGGCGTAACGTAAGTGGATATGGCGTAACATAAGTGGTTATGGCGTAACAGAAGTGTTTATGGCGTAATCTCTTCAGCAACATCGTAGTTATAGCAAAATTGTGGCTCTTCAGTTGTAATTCGGCTTTAACCCAAAACACAAAAGTTGTAGATATCAATTTCCTCTTTCCATAGCCGCTTGAATCAACTTCAAGGGAGTTAGTATGAAGAAGTTATGGTTAAATAATAGAGCACATTTCTTGAGATATCTCAGGAGCATTTCTTCATCGGATTCATTTCTTCACATAATTATTTCACGATCCTTTCATAGTAACTTCAAATCATAACTGGATAGCTTCATATATATTATTCATTCGTAGAAGCATCCATTAATCACGTCACTAAACTCCAATGCCTTGTTTATCTTGATATTATTGTCGAATTCTTGTGTTTCTTGCCAAATGCTTGCGTTTTTCTTGAAAACAACAAAATAAGTGATTAAGTATCATATTCAGGTATTTATAAGATATTTGCAAGCATTTTCATGGGGATTTTGACCCTAAAAAGTATTAAATATTTGATGTCATCAGGTAACATGTAACTAATTCGTTTAATTGCTCGGTCATGACGAGTATTCTTTCATAAGCTTGGCAAGGATACACATATCCACCACTAGAGCTAAGGAGTAACAAGTTTATAATGGAAAATTGGGTTTTATTTTAAAGGCTTAGGGTTGATCATTCTAACAATCTTTCGCCAAAAGTACCACACCAACAAGGCAGCTGAGTCACACATACATGTCTATAACGACGGAACAAACATGCGTGGTTCATGCACACTCCTGAATGCACAAGTTGTGCCGAAAGTTAGCCCTAAAGGCTATGGAACTTAGCAGTATATGCTATGGAAGTTAGCCGTAAAGACTATTTGGAGGACACTGCTAGAAGTAAGCTTGACGAGACGTTGTTTCAAGAGCTTTGGTTGCCATCTCGATGACATTGTTAAGAAAGTTGTTTTCGCTTCTTTCTTTGGTAGTAACAAGAATGGTTATGTCATTCTTGTTTTAGTGTTTTGGTTAGTAGTCGTTTGTAGCTTGTTCATGAGTTTTGGTTTTGTCAATCTCAGGTTTGTTGCCCATGTAACGAGCTGGGGTGTCGGACTTCACCTACACCTTTTGTAATTCAACGATTTTTGGTGTAATACATTTACCAGGAAAACCTTTTACAAAAAAATAGTACTTTTGGATTTATCCAAGGATACTAAACCTTACATCAAGCTAAGGAGTTAAAGATCTATTCATTGGGATCAACAGGCTTGGCAAGGATATACATCTCCACCACTAGAGCTAAAGAGTAACAAGTTTATAGAGGTAAATTAGGTTTTTATGATAAAGCTTAGGGTTGATCATTCTAACAATCTTTCACCAAAAGTACCATACCAAAAAGGTAGTTGAATCAAACACATATGGCCGTAATGACGGAATAGACATACGTGATTCGATCACATCCTCATTCGAGTTTAACTAAGGGTTAGGATGAAGAATAATATAGGGTATGGATCTTTTAACTTTCACCAAAAGTAATAAACCAACAAAAGCAGCTAAATCCGACATACATGGCCATAACAACAGAATAGACATGCATGACTCGATCACATCCTCATTCGAGTAGAACCTAAGGTTAATGATTAGGAAAGTGTGTTAAATAAAATTTATGAAATTATGAAACAAATAGACTAAGTCCAAATAGATAAGGAACAAGTTGCTAGATACTTTTTCCCGACCGTTACTATGATAAAGACACAACTATATACACAAACGTCTTGATCATAGATCAAAAACAACAACCTAAGTTCCTGTAACGGTCAACTCCTAATCATCCCATACTTTTACAAGATAAGTGGCGATATCTACCACTTTATACAAAACTTTACATCGTCGATTTATAAACACGTATCAACGAATAATCGATCCTTCAAATAATTCTATCGGTTTAAGCTTTAACGAACCGACTATCTTCAAACTTTCCTCCTCTTTTTTGTTGCGATTTTTTTATTTTTTTAAACAATACATAAACTACGAATCTCGATGTAATTTCACCGTCTTCACGGTCATAATAACCCCGGATAATTTCTTCCATGACTCTTCATTCTCCGGACGTATCAATAATTGTGATGGTAGTAAAAATACATGAGTTTTGACTACTTTTTACATTCCCATTGCAATGTGTAAATTTCCCAACCATACCAGAGATATAAAATGACACAAGACACAAGAAATACATACTTTACACTTTAAGCAACTAGCAACTGATAAATGGCTTAAGTCTAAAGGGTAGGCTAGGTGTAGAGGTGTTTAGAAACAATAGTTGGTGTTATCCTAAAGGATTGGCACTACAGGTTTTTCTATGACATCTTACTCTTAAAATGAGAGTAAACAAAGAGTTTATACGAGGGTTAACTAACCAGTGTAGTTAGTTAATAAAACTCATTAAAGGGCTTTTTGGATGGTAATCATAGAATATTTACCAATTTAAACAAGTTACTCCATCTAAATCTATAGTACTCGTTATTGTGGTCTCGAATAGTAGATATACAAAGCCAAGTTCTAAAGTCTTACAAACCTCAATCGACACACCTCATATTTTTATGGATTTAGGATAAACATTTAGAACTGGATAAGGCTGAATCCTCACAATATCTAATAAGGGTTATTGTGTGCAGGTTATGTAACTAGTAATTTCACAAAAGTATGCTTGATTTTTTTAATTTGAGCATAATTTATGCATTTAAATGTGAAAAATAGGACAAGTAACGTTCTAATTCCCATCCCCCACTAAATTTATACAACGTCCTTGTATATAAAGATAAAACATTAAAATGGAAATTAAAAGATTTAGAACGCGGAAAACTCCCTGAGGTTTTGTCGATAGATTCTCACGTTGAGTTTTATGAGCAAGAATGTGTGTTGTAAATGCGTCTGGATACCAGCATGACTACAACACACATAGGATTCCAGGTTGTTGATACTTCACCAACTTTGTCGATTTCTTTTCCAGCGAGGTTGGTGCAAAATATAGGAAAAACATGCAAAATCTATCTTCGGGTATCTTGCGGTAATAAATATAAAAAATAAACTTAAGGCAATCTTTACGCCTATCCAAACATCTTGGATACGCCATATAAAAATGTCTTAAAAAAGGTATAGTACGAGTCAGTCTGCCAGATGCGCCCGTTTCATTGTGCACTAATAATACACGTATAGACAGTAACTGACCGGATAAGTTTTAATGCAAAAAAATAAAAGACTGATAACGTCCAGACATTCATATATGACGTTATGGTATGAGGGATACAACCGTCACTTTACATACTTTTACAAAGACAAGTGGCGATATCTACCACTTTATACAAAACTTTACATCATTGATTTATAACTATGTATCAACGAATAATCGATCCTTCAAATAATTCCATCGGTTTAAGCTTTAACAAACCGACTATCTTTAAATTTTCCTCCTCTTTTTTGTTGTGATTTTTCTAATTTTTTTGATTTTTTAAACATACTATACTACGAATCTCGGTATAATTTCACCATCTTCACGATTATAATGATTCCGGATAATTTCTTTCATGATTCTTCATTCTTTGGACGTACCAATAATTGTGATGGTAGTAAAAATACATTAGTTTTGACTACTTTTTACATTCCCATTGCAATGTGCAAACTTACCAACCATACCAGAGATAGAAAATAACATAAGATACAGGAAATACATACTTTACACTTTAAGCAACTAGCAACTGATAAATGGACTTAATCTAACATGGTAGACTAAGGTGTAACGAAACAAATAGTTGGTGATATCCTAAAGGATTGGCTCTACAGGTTTTTCTAGGGGTGTCTTACTCTTAAAATGAGAGTAAAAAAAGGGTTTATACCAGGGTTAACTAACCAGTGTAGTTAGTTAATAATACAACATATAAAGGCTTTTTTGGTGTAATCCTAGAAATTTACCAATTTAAACAAGTTACTCCATCTAAATCCATAGTACTCATTATTGTGGTCTCGAATAGATATACCAAGCCAAGTTCTAAAGTCTACAACATCACTGGCACACTCATATTTTTATGGAATTTGGGTAAACATTTAGAAACGGATAAGGCTGAATCCTCACAATATCTAATAAGGGTTATGTGTGCAGGTTATGTAACTAGTAATTTCATAAAAGTATGCTTGAATTTTTTTTAATTTGAGCATAATTTAAGCATTTTAATGTGAAAAATAGGAAAAGTAATGTTCTAATTCCCATCCCCCCACTTAAGTTATACAACATCTTCATTGTATAGATAAAACAATAAAAACGAGAAATTAAAAGAATTAAAACGAGAAACTTCCCTGATGTTTTACTCGGTAGATTCTCTAAGTTAAGTTTATGAGCAAGAATGTATGTTGTAAATGCGTCTGGATACCAGCATGACTACAACACACACATGATTCCAGATGATTGATACTACTAACTTCGTCAATTTCTTTTGCAGCAAGGTCTTGTGCAAATATAGGAAAAACATACAAAATCCTATCTCAGGTATCCTACGGTTAATAAATTAATAAAAACAAACTGTACAGGCAATCAAGACGCCATATCCAAAAACTAGGATATGTCGTATAGAAAGTCTTATAAAAAGTATCAATACGAGTCAGTTTGCCAAATACGCCGTGTCATGTGCATAAATACACCGTATAGACAGATATGACAATAATGTTTAAAATGCAGAAAAATAAAGGACTGATAACGTCTAGACATTCAATACACCGTATGGTATGGAGCGGATACGCCATATTGATGTTTGGGAAGACAATTTGGGTTGTCTCCCCGGAAGCACTTTTCTTTCAGCTAGTCTTTAAGTTAGCCTATTCCTTTAGCTTCCTTTCACTCGGCTCTATTTACCATCCATGCTTCGTCCATCCTACGAAATATTTCTTGGTACGTGCGACAAGCATCTTTATTTGTGCTCGTCAAATCATCATATTCATGTTCTTTTATAGCAACATACTCTTCGTCATCACTGAATGAATACTTGATCATCTCAAATCTTCTGATTTTACAAACAGATACATCATGGTCATTAAACAATCCATGTTTATCTTTATCCTTATGTTCCTCTTTATCTAGAAAATTATTGTAGTAGTTTGCGTATGGTCCTTGTATGTGATTCCTCCATTTAGAAAATAGAGAGCATTCATGATTATTTACTTTCCACCAATAATCTTGAAGCTTTACAGATAGTTCATAATCGAGTTCCTAGAAATTTCTAAAAGACCTCTTTAACCATGCGTAAAAATTGATTACACTTTTCTTTCAAATTCCTGTCGGCTAACTCATTGTACCATTCACAGTCCTGAAAATATGTCATGTAACTAACCCGAATAATTCTCAATAACTCTCCTCCGTTACAGAATACGTCTTCATTTGAATTTCAAGTGGGCCATTTAGCTTTCCCATTTTTGAAACGGAAAGGTTCGCAAATATGATCACAAATTTCATATGGTACTCCATCTTCGGACCATGGCTCTTCAAGTTCATAATTCAATTCGTTCTCATAATCTTCATAAGTCTTAGTTCTTTCAATGTCATGAGTAAATAATTCCGGATCAACTGTAAGAAGAAAATTGAACTCCTTGAATTCCGTGCACAACGGTGTTTTTTAGTCGAACAAGTTTGTTTCAATTCTAAAGATTTCAGCCGTTTCTTGTTCATCATCATTATTAGCTTCCTCAGCATCAAAAAATTCCTCATCAGCAACTCTTTCTTGATCATATCTTTTAATCCAAAAATCCCATAAGACTTTCTTGGTGAATGGATCCAATATCATATGGTTAGCGAATTTCGAGGCCAACCATTTTTCGAACGTAGAATTGCTTGGATCCCTTATTGCTTTAGTCACCGTAATCCGACCAATACAAGAAGGCGGGTAATGTTTTCTAAATTTTTTTAGTCAAATCCACCTAACTAGCAATTGAACCTTTAAATTCCTCAAACCATTCGCTTGCATTTCCAACTAATGAAATTGGGAAAACAGAAAGCCTAAGTTGTTCATAATTCACATTCGGCAAGTTAATGGGGTCAACAATTTTAAGGAAGTATTCGGTATGCTCCACCACGTCTTCTCCATTAGTCTCACTAAAGGCATTATCACGCAAATCATCAAGGAATTTACCTTTTAGTTCATAAGCTCTTTTACCATTAACCATAATACTTGCAATCCCTGAATAATAATTTGCTTTGTTGTGAGTTGTGAATTCTTCCATAGTTGTTTTTGTCTGAATATCTGCCATTACTTCTTCAATCTTTTCACTATTGATTAGTATGATCTATGACAGGGGTAAAAATATTAGTACGATTTGCTCGGAAGAACAGTAATACAGAAAATCGAGCACGAAAATCAAATACAAAAAATCAGCTTCTGTTACTGTATTACGTCATATTTAATTAGTCTGAATACGCCGTATCAGTCTGTTGAATGAATACGCTGTATTGGATAAAAAAGTCAGATACGCCGTATTCAATGGAAGTGGATACGCCGTATCAGGTTATCGGCCAGAACAGTGTATAGGAAAACAAACAAAACAATCATACAAATAAAACAAGAAAACAATTAAAAACAAATATACATAATTTACAGAATTTTACACTAATCTAAATTACACTAATTAATCTAAATTACACTAATCCTAAGGGTTAGATTAATCTAAATTACACAATCCGCGGCGACGGCGCCAAAAACTTGATGTGCTGTCGTGTAGGGTTTATTTTAGAGTATTCAAGTTTTAAATTTATATTATGCCGACTTTACCTAAAACAACACTTTAACGGGCAGTGTACCCGATTAAATGAAGTTTCGTGGTAAGTAGGGTGTCGATCACTAAGAGCGAGAACTAATCTGTTATTTTATCAACATTTTGGTTAACTAAACTAAGTTAATTTAAAGTATGTCCATTCTATTCTATGTTAAACCTATGCTAAACCTATGTTAATCCTAATTCTAACGGATAAGGGGGATTTTCAGCCTGAGAGACTGGCACAGGTTTGTGGTAACTTAGATCAACTTAAGACACAATAACACACACAAGCAAACAGACAAAAGATAGACACGTAGACACGTAGAATTCTTTAGACTTAGGCGTTACTTCGTCCTAAGACCTAGATACGTAGAATTCTGTCACAATTAAACGCATCCGCATAAAGCATCCTATTTACTGATTATAATCTATCTTAGGGGTTAAAGCAATGATGATCTTGTTAAACCCTAGCTCATAGAGACTTTACCCACTTACTGCTTAATGGTAATTTATATACTAGTAGTCTACTAGCCATGTCTTTACCAATTGATTAAGAACGTACTCGTTGTATCCCTAAGGGGTCAC
Source organism: Tanacetum coccineum (assembly GCA_026074375.1). NCBI lineage: Eukaryota > Viridiplantae > Streptophyta > Magnoliopsida > Asterales > Asteraceae > Tanacetum > Tanacetum coccineum. The sequence continues at coordinate 138,139 of BQNB010001054.1, forward strand.
TGCCGGTCTGAACTAAGCTCACTAAATAAAGGAAAAGATATTCATTATGGTATACCTTATTTAGTCTAGATATATAAGTCATATTATGGAGAGCCATCCCGGCATCTAGCTAACGTGGTCGGTATTACTAGATCCAGTTGAATGATAGGTCGCATACAAAAGCACGTAAACAAGTATAAATTGATAAACATAAACAAGCAATCAAAGATAAATTAAGAATTTGAGAAAAACAAACCAAATATTCAAATCTTCATAATAATGGCTAATACCCAAGGGTATTAGCCCTCAAACGTCATAATCAATACAAGAGTATTAATTCAACCAAGGTAAACTAACTGAGTTAAACGAATGATACCAAAAATCGAATGATTACTAGAGTATAGGAGATTACAAAGTGTTTCCTATGGAATTAGTAGCTTTGCTTGACCTCTTCTGCTCTTATTGTCTTCTAAAAATCGACTTTTATGGTTAAGGTATCTAAAATATGATCAAGAACACTAATAACCCGTTTTTAGGTTTTTCAATCTATAGGGTCTAGAATTCCTTCAATACGTCGTATTATCAATATGGAGTATTGGGTGTTTCTTCGAGTAGGGACCACGTTCAATATCTTCCAGAATATTTTATTACTATATCTTGAATACGACGTATAGAGTTCTCCTGGATACGGCGTATTGGACTTTATATCTTCGTGGTTTCTTGTGAAGTGCAGGCACAGATACGTCGTATCTTCCTTGATGGATACGCCGTATAGGATGTCAGAGTCATTTTCTTCATATTTCTTCGTTTAAGCTCCAGAATGCGTGCCTTTTTGCTAATCTTCACCAAGTACTCCATAATTACTGCAATTTTCAAATACAAACGATTAAGTAACAATTCTTGCAATAATCATACAAAATGGGTTATTTACATGGGATAAATAATGCTATAAAAGTGATGTTATTTGATGTCATCAGATATTGATGTAATTATTAAAGATTGGGAAGGATACTAATGTAATTACAAAAATAAGAAGAATATTTATGTAAATGAAAAGGATATTTATTTAATATTGAACTTCAAGAAGGATATACATGTAATTCTTCCGTATGAGGGGTTACCTCTCTCTCCTCCTATCAATCTATCATTCTTTAATTCAAAATCATGCATACCAAACATTTTTTCTTATAATTAAACCATTCCCTTATTCTGAAACCCATCTACCAAACGTCTCCTTATCATATAAAATCCTTTTGCCCAATTGATTTTGCCTACTGATTTATGTATCTAGTTTAAGATTTCACTTAAAATCCTTTTGCCCATGGATTTTGCCCACTGAATCATGCATACCAAACATTTTTCCTTAGAGTCCGGTTCATGAACATCCATACTTTAACTTTAGAATTTGACAATATTTAGAGAGTTGGGTAAGAGACGCCATCGGCGTGCCATACTACACCGTAAGATCGTGTCATTCGCTCCTTACCCAACCGAATGGCTAAATGCCATTGGGTTTTTTGATTTTTCTTATTGTGAGCAAGTCGGGTATGTTTTGTGGGAACCATGGGTAGAAATAATATGTTTTTGGTATTTTTGCTAGGGGGTGTTTTAGTTATTAGTGTGTTATTGAAGAGATACTGAGATGATACACCAATAACGTGTTATTTGCTCTCTCTATACCTTGCTCTCTTATAGAGAGATTTGCAACAATGTGACTAAAATTGTTATTTATTTATAAATTAACTCAACTTTATATTATATTACTAAAATTAAGATATTTTTTTTGAAATGAAGAAATTGTTCTCACTTTAAATGCGGATGACAACTTGTGTCATTCGTTGCAAAAAAAAACATTTTCATTTATGCAAATTACACAATCATCGTTTTTTGATCTCATTTATACATAAACTTATAAAGGATTTATGAAACAAATTATACCAATAAAAGTATTTTTGTGTTCCTTTTTATTTTGAAGTCCAATTTGTTTTGTTTTGTTAAAGTGTTTTTATATTTTTTACGTAAAATATCGTAAAGGAAGATTTTGCGTTTTATAACTTAAACACACAAGAAAAATGGACATATTTCGAATTATAGTGTAGTATTACGATATACTACAAAATTAATTAATATTTTTATCTCTCCTAACAAAACATTTACTTTCCTACTTTTGTGTCACAAAATTGAAAATACTACTAGTACAATATCTATCTATTATACTAAAAGATTCAGCCCCTTAATTTAATGGGGCTGTATCTTTAAATGCTTCCAACCCATAATCGAACTCCTCTCTTCCTCACAGAATACAAATGATCTTAATTCATTATTACATAATTAAAACAGGTTTGGGGTTATTGCCACAGAATACAAATCAATCTACATTATTACATATAGTAATAACAGGTCTGCAGTTACGTTCTTTGACAACCCTCCAGATGCCCCGCTTGCAGCCCTCAAGAAGATATCCCATCCTGAATGAATGTATAAATGCACAGCGTAAGAGTTTAGCTCCCCAGACATCATACCAGATATCGCACAACGTATCAGATAAGTTAATAGAAAGGCAGCATGGCATTCAATTCAGACAAGCCTACAGGTTCCACGCCGTAGTTACAAGTAAACCAAAAGACCAATCTTAAAGCTGCAATTCACCATTATAACTTTCAGATGCAAGTAACCAAACTCGATTTTATGTGTTTTTCTTTTATTTTGATTTTGTAAATTAGGGGAAAATGGATGCTATAGCGTGTCTCTCATATCTGTCTCATCAACATGAAATCACTGTGAGTTTTTCAAATCTTTTGGTCATGTTCTTCAAAAAATGATGATACATGTTTTGTTTGATTTTTGTTGTGAGATGTGTTCATTCAGTCCTATTGCATTTGGAAAATCATCAGGTGTGTTTTCTTGACCTAATTTATGTGTATTAAATTTAGATTTATATAAAAATGATTAGGGGTTTTGGTTTTTATTAGGGGTTTTAGTTTATTATTGATTGGCTGGAATTTATTTGTCGATCTTTTGTTATAGGAAAAATAATTGGCTTGATCACGGAGAAACGATGAGGAAAAAGAGGTTTGGCTTTTGAATCGGAAAGTAAGCATCCTTTTAATTTTTTTAGTTTCTTATACAATAGCAAATTTATGATATTTTATCACGGGTGTTTGATGAAGACTTCACCAAGTGTTTGATGTAATGTGTAAGAGAAATTGATATTACAGTTTGTTTCATGTTTGTTGGAGGAATAATGGTAGCAATCTTAAGCTTCATGTTTTTGTTCAAGAGCAATCCAAAGGTAACATTTTTGTCATTTATAAGAGGTTTTTGGATTAGTCTTTTGAGTATGATTATATGATCATTATGTTTTAAAAAAGGTGTTTGGGACTTTTTATAAACATTTGATGGTTTACAGGTCGTTTGTAAGTACACGAGCTAATGTTATAGTCGACGTTGATTGTTCTTGCATGATGATCTCTTAAGGAACCTAATAAGCTTGGTTATGGTTATTAGAGGAACTGGAAATCAGGAAAACTTTCCCAACTTGAAAAAGGTAATCAACTTTTTCTAATGCAGTCATACTTTTGATGTAGACGTATTATCCCTGAAAGAGATTTTTTTGTTTACTTATTAAGGATTCAAGCATAACCTTGAAGTCTTCATTAAAATGAACATATTTTATAGTGGTAAAAGACTAAGTAACAAGTGTATGTTATAATGTACATGCTATGCATTATATGACGTGTTGCAAATTGTTTTCTGATCATCTTTGGTACATGTATATTGGGAAATTGTTGGTTGTATGCTTTTGCAGATTGGATCAGGTCTAAAGAAGCACTTTGAAGATGGTGTGGTGAAGCGAGAAGAAAACTTGCAGCCCAATGAGGAAGTGGAGATTGCGAGACACGCATCCAGGGGGAATTGGAGAAGAGAGAAGCGAAAAAACAAGTACGATTTAGGCCAAGGTAAATGAATTTATCATGTACGAGGATCCATAAATATTTACTTTTGAGCGTATAAGTAAAAGTGATTATTACTACGATCATTGTGTCCCATCCCGAGCTTTAATCGAAGAGTTAGCCACAAGAAAAACCAATGTAGTATTTAATTTGTATTGATATATGCAACAAAGTCTTTAAAATATGTCGTGCAAAGTATTATTTGTTGGATTAGATTCACGGTACACACACTGACGCTCCCTTAATGTTAGGCTGCTTATAGCAAGTTTAGCACCGCTTTAGTATTCGCAGCCCTGAGCCTTATTTGTCACTTATTCATACCTAATGTTGTACCAAAATAATCCTGGATAAGTGATCTTATCTGATAAAGGAGGTATGTCTCATGTATGCATTAAATATATTCTTAAGACAGAAAGTATGTATTAGTTGCACTACTTATTTATTTATGATATTTTGTAGTTTTCAGGCAGGATTCAAACTTCCCGCGTATGTCATGATGTCTATTGAACATATGTTGACCCATTCGTAAGTTATTTTGTAATTATTATTATTGTTAGTATGATTATTAAAAATCTTGGAACTGGAAGGTGTGAATTGCCGCACATGCCAATTTAATTCTATTTATTTTTTTTTGGGAAAAAAAAAAACTAACGTTATATGTGAACATAGTTCTAATACTTTTATGAATATTTATGTGGATGGTGTGACTCTAAAGGAAAGTGGTAAAACTGCTTATCTATTCTCTGGAGGATTTCGTCAAATGATCAATGTAAGCCATCCCCGAATATGTTTTTTTAACTGTAGCATAGGTTATTCGCCTTTTATGAAAGCAGACAAGTAGTTCAGATTTTTTCGGCATAAGCAAAGTGCATAAACCAGTTCTGTCCCCAAAGCAGCATAATATGTAGGCCGAGACTGGTTCTGGAAGATAAGTACAAAAAAGGAAAGACAAAAAAAGGTGAACATAGCATTGGGAGTTGATTCAACTACTAATGATAGCTGAATTCTATATTACCTAAAGGTAAAGAATGTGGACGTGTGGCACGCGTTTGTAAAATCCGCGCACTATTGCATCAGTCAGTTGCAATACCTGTGAAATTTGTTCATTATTTGGCAAAGTAGGCTGCTGAAAAGGCCTCGCCCTGTCCCAGCAGTGTGGGGCTTCAGAGGCTGTTGCCCCATGGCCAACTCGAGGGGCTGAAGCTCGATGCAGAGCAATTTAACCCAAAGCCCAAAGGCCTAAAGCTCGATGCAGAGCCATTTGACCCAAAGCCCAAAGGTATTACCTTTGGGCTTTGGGTTAAATGGCTCTGATTATATTTTTGAAATCAGCATCTTTGACACAAACAGAATTTTACCTGTTCTCGACCCAACCTGAACATGCATCTAAACACACCTGAAAACACACAGAAGAGCTAACAGAACTTGTGTATAATACAAATTTAAACTAAAACCAACATGTCGATCACCGTAACCCTCCTGACCTATATTGACCCAAAGATAGTAATTTATATTTTAGGAATTATTTACCTTTAGGTAATATAGAATTCAGCTATCATTAGTAGTTGAATCAGCTCCCAATGCTATGTTCACCTTTTTTTGTCTTTCCTTTTTTGTACTTATCTTCCAGAACCAGTCTCGGCCTACATATATCTAGGAAGGTGTACACATGTTAGATGCAACATTCGATCTAAGGCCGTTGGCATTGCCGCTACTGAATCCTGATCCGATGACTATGACACATACTTTAACGCCCCAAACAAGCGACCAAACATCTGCCAACAACACATAAATAACTCAACAACTGCTAACCTCACCGAAACAAGAATCTGCCTTTTGGGCTGAAAAAAATTCAAGAGGGACTGCAAAAAAGATTGGCTTGCAAAACTTTGTTTCAAGAAATGAAAAAAACCATCGACAACGAAGGCAAGAAAAAAGAAAAACACCAAGAGTAAACAACGCCTACAGCCGGCTGTAAACAAAGAAGCTGTACGATGTTCCAACTGAAAACATATATCTTAAGGTTCTATCTTTTGTAGGCAATATCTTTTATAAGCAATATCTTTTGTAAGCAATATTAGCTTAGATGGTAGCAGGTTAACTAATGTACATGATGTGTCATTCTCTTATCTTTGGCAGCAGGTTAACAATAACTAATGTACAAGATGTGTCATGCTCTTATCTTTTATAAACATTAACTGTTGTCTTTCATGAGATTCCTTTGTCCTTAATTAGTTAGTATTTCTAAAGCCTCACCAAATATATAATGTCAGAAATTGTAATATACATCAGATGTGTATTTGCTAGGGGTGTTGAAATGGGAAGGTTACTTTTAGATGCGCGTCTACACCAAGGGGGGAAGACTCAATTTTTTTTATTAACAATTGGCTTAATATTTTCTTTTTAAGGTGAGCTACATTATATGCATCTGGCTTTGCTTCTTTTTAAGTCTTATTCTAGAGTGCAACATGCAACTAAGTAGTTATATCTACACTCCCCAGACACATTAAAAGAAATTCTAAACATGTTCTGTTTATAAGCCAACAATTTACATTAGCTGACACGAAACACTTTTATAGCCAAATGCCGTCGATTAATAACAATCATTTCAAAAAACTATATAATCTTGCTAAAACAAGCCCGATGCATCACACGGGTACTTAAGTCGCCACAATGTCCAAAAAATAGTCTAACTCATGGGAGAAACAAAAGTCCAAAAGTCAACGTTTCTTTATGCAAGGGTAAGAACTTTTTCTACGTATTTAACATTATTATGTGCATGGTTACACTAAATTTAACATGGATACCAAGAACCACTTTCAATGCAATAAAATCAAAAGTTCAATTTTTTTATCGAAAACTCAACTTATTTTATAACTATTTAGTTAAACATCAAGCGACACGTTTAAATTCAATGCACCATCATACTTACACCTCAACAATTTACACCAACAATAAGCGGTGAGCAATTAACTAATTCATAACGGTCAAATTGACGTGCCCAACTTAGCTACCGCTCTCCTAACGACAGTTTTATACAATGATCAAATGTTCATGTCAAACTTAAATACCCCACTACAATTGTATGGGTAATAACCCATCAAACAAAGGCATCAACATTTTACAAAATCACTATGCAAGCGACCAATATACGCACTCCATGCGGAAAAAAAAATTGACACAAGCCGTGTGCAACGCACGGGTCTGCATTCCTCGTTATACCTTTATATTAAAGGTTGGGATTGTCATCCCGAGGAGCTTTTAATGAGCTGTTTTAATGAACCCGCCCAACCCGACCCTCTCCTTTTTAAAAAATATATATATATACAGATACGTGTCATCTCCTTGATACGTGTCTCCAAAAACACACAGAAAACACCACCATTTGTCCAACTCACTCATAACCCTCCTTACTATACACATAAAATCTCTCTCAACACACACAAAACTTTTCAGATCTAATTATATTCTTCCCCAAATTCAATATAAAAAAACTACAAATTCGGCAAAACCAAGACTTGGGATCAATATAAGGATTTACCCAAAAGGATTTTGTTCGATTGAGGCAGCCATAAAGCATCAGTTGTAGAAACGTCAACCAAACCAGAAATCATAATGGGAAAATGTAGTTTTGGGTTTATTAAATGTATGTTTTTCAATTCAACATGTGTTAAACTTTTAAGTTTTTATTTTCCCTCAAAATGATCTTATGATGTTCTTATGATTCTTTCTTAACATGTTCGATATATGCACATATCTTATAAGCTGTTGGTGATTTTGTTTTTGGTTATTGTATTTTGGATTAGCTTTATTTTGTGGGCTTA
>BQNB010001055.1:0-148265 GCA_026074375.1 Tanacetum coccineum
GGCAGTTTTTGTCTGTTTTTGGTCATTTAAGCTCGTTTTTAGAGGTAAAAGATATGTGTAATTAAGCACTTATCATTGTCCTTCAAGGTTATGCCAATCGAGCTGCTCTGTGGTTGCCTTGTAGACTTCTTCAAAGAAATATTCAAGCTCGACCAGACTCTTGCATGTGCCTTTCATAAGCTCAAATGTTAGACCGACTAATAGTTCAGGGGTCATAGTTTCAACATTGAGCCTATTTATCACGAATGCTCAGAAATAAAAAAGAGTGTCTGTCAGCTTATCAAACGACTCTCAAGGGTTTTCTTGCCTAGCCAAGTTGCTTAACCAAGGTTGAACTGGTCCATGATCATCTGGCAAAGTCTTATTCCAATCACGATCGGGAGTAGAAGGTCTTGTAGGTTTCTGAAACCAATCAGGAAGTGGATAGGTTTCTTCTTCAGGTTGATCGTCAGTGACTCCAGTTTCGAACTCCTTATGTGTGGGTTCTTCAAAGTTATCGGCTGTGTGCATTGGCTCCTTCGCTTGAGCAGTCTGGCCAGCATACTGGTGCTGAGATTTGGACCCTTCATTGGACTTGCCAGTTGTCTTGGATGTCTTTTCTTTTGGAGCACTGGAGGATTCTGGTTCTTTTCCTGCTCGTCTTCTCTTGGACCCCCTGTCTGATCCAGCGGAGGGTTCTTGATCATCATCTGCATCATCTCGACGTCTTTTGAAAGTGACTGTATCGCCGTAAGTATCCAAGATGTTTTTGTCAGCTTCATAAGCGTCTACCAATGCTTTTTGGAGGTTCTTCTGTATATCAGATCTGTCGACTGATTTGTTACTCTTCATTTTTTCTATGAGTATCTTTTTCAGTTCTAGCTCAGACAAATTAGCCCCAACAGCATGGGATGTCATTGCTTCATTTGATGATCTAATCATAACTTGAGACTCAAGTTGCTCATTGACTAACTTCTTAATTCGAGGCAGAATCTTGGAGACTTTCTTTTTGACTTGTGCGTTTACTTGCTCCTTGATGATTTTCTTCAAATTTTCATCAATTTGATTGATAAAGTCTTGATTATCTGCTTGAGCCTCTTCTCGAATTCTGTCTGACTTCAGTTGAACTGCAACATCCACTAGGGGTGAGCAGAAAAAACCGAAACCAAACCGAAAACTGAAAAAACCGAACCAAAATAACCGATCAAAACTAGAAACCGATGGTTCGGTTTTTACTTTTTCAAAAACCGAAAAATTTTGGTTCAGTTTCGGTTTTCGTCCAAAAACCTAACCGTAAAAACCGAAACGAACCATTTTTATAATAATATATAATTAATATAATATAAATAAATAAATAATAAATCTAATTTTCAAATTCATATTTATTTTGTGATAGAATTATAATGTATATATATCTTAATGTTTATATATGTGTATGTCATGTACGTGTGTTTACTTGACAATATATCGTTACATATATGACAATGATCATACTATATGTATTTTCATTTGCATGTGCTTGTGTATCTCATTTATATGTGTATAATTGTAAAAATTTGGGTAAATATTATTAGGCTCATATTGACAAAAAAACATAACCAAATTTCTACGTAAAACAAGTTTATTAATAATATGAATTGGTCACAACTAAATATAAACGGTTTGAAACCAAAAAAACCGAGAAACCGAATCGAAAAAACAGAAAAAACAAAAAACAGAACCGCCAAAAACCGAGCGGTTTCGGGTTTTGGTTTTATAAAAACTAAATATTTCGGTTTGGTCTTGGGTTTAGACAAAAACCCACCCAAACCGAACCGTGCACACCCCTAGCATCCACTGTATCTTTAAGCTTGGAGCCGAGATAATTGTCAACGATCCTTGGAATTGAGGAGATAACTTCTGTAAACTGATTTGTTTGATTGAATTCTGAGAAGTCCCTTTCCAGAGCTTTAAGTCTATTATCAAACCCGAATAAAGAACCAAAGTTTGGAAGGTCTTAAAGAGAAGTACTTGGAGCTGTTGTTGGTATGGGAAATGGTGTTTGTTGCATATCTGTGATTAGAGGATTGGGTGGTGAAGGAAGAGTTATTGCAAACACAAGAGGTGGATCAGCAATAGTGGTGACCGGAACATCTACAAGTGAAGTTGCCTAAGTGTTAAGATGAAATATTAAGTCAATCCCTGTATCTGGTCTGGGGTTGAGCATGTTAGAAATGAAACCAGATGACATGGAAGAACTCTGCTGCTGACCTTTAGGATTGATCGGAGCGGTGAGTATCACATGAGTATCTTCTGTTTCTTGAGTAGTTTAAACGCTAATGCATGGAGCATATGTCATTTCAGTATCTCTTCCCACCATATGAATGTTTACATCCCTATATAACACATTCGCTTCATCTTCATCATGTGTTGCCTCTTCATCTATCTCCTCTTCCTTAATATTCTCACCTTGAACTTCATCATCATTGTCATCATCAGTCGTTGAATCATGAGAAGGTGTTTGAACCCTAGGATCAAAGCTATCTTCTTCATTAAGTTCTTTTTCTCGCCTTGCTTCATCATCATGAGTTGAAAACTTAGGGTGAATAAAATCTTCACCATCATTGTCAGATTTAGTTCGTTCATCATCATCATCATGATCATCATCATATTCGTCTTTGCCTACATTTGTTTCATCATCATCATCTTCTTTATCACTAGACTTCCAAGATAGTTACTGGTCATCAGATCCATATTTAGGTACATCAGGAACCCCTGGTGTAACACCAGTTTCTTCATGTGCACCAGAACCGCTAGCGTGTGAGCTGTAGGTTTGAATTAAGCTTTGTTTGGTGGCCAGCTTCAATTGTTCAGCCTCAGTCAATGCTACTTCTGATAGAGTTTCCAATCCAAGAGCAGGTTGCTTTTTCTTTCCAGATTTTTCTACCTTAGTCGTTGCTTTGACTCTTTTACCGAGGGAAGGCTTGGGTGCTTGTTTAGTCTTTGACCTGGAAGATCGATGTACATATTTAGGTTTTGGTTGCACCTTTCCAGTAGCAAGGTCATGGTAAGTCTTGTATGCTTCTGACTCTTTCATTGCTTGATTGGTTAGATATTATAGAAGAACGACACCATATCTTTGAACAACTTCATGCAGAGGGATGAATCTCATAGTTGTAAGAATAGGATCATCATTAGCCATGTGCCAGTCCTTGTTTCTTCTTGGAATGGATTGATCTTGTGACATGAAGTGATTGATGATAACTTTGGTGAATCTTGGGTAGATCATATATTTGTTCTTACTTGACTCCTTGTTTTCTATCTGTTAAACTAGGTCCTCCCATAGAAGGTAGACATAGTCAACATTCTTCTGGTGATACAATCCCCAAAGTATCTGAGTCCTAGAAAGACGAAGTGTGTCAATTCCGGTTACTTTACCACTAAGACACTTGTTGATGATGGTTCCAAATGTTCTCCACGGTTGAGGTAACGTATCAACTTTGACATCAGAGAGTAATTTGATGTTGCCAGGTTAGCCAAGTTCTCTATTAAAAGTTACTATTTCCTCTTCAAATGGAGGATCTACAAACTTTTGTCCATGAAGTTTTGGACAAATCAAAAGCATGTTTCTGAAAGTTTCCATATCAAAGGAATATCTCTTCTTGTTCATCTTGAATCTTATGTGATGCTTTTGATAGGTAACTGTAGCCAAGAACTCCTACATGTCGACGGCAGGGACACTTGCTGTGATCAAGAAGGCTGGATAAAAAGGAGTGAGAGTGAGTACATCCAAAGCAACTTGAAAGGTGGGTTCCTTGGGATTGAATATGGTGCTTAATCTGTAGTTGCAACTGCCAATCGTAAGACGTTGTTCCCTTGAAACAAGAGCATCGTCCAAAGCTTGTTGTTGTTCTTTAGTCATACTCATGATTCTTCTAAGAAAGAGTCGATACAGTTTATATATAACCAAGTTTATATAGACATTGTATATAGAGACCCTGAATTGGCACTTAATGCATGTAACACATTTAGAAAGATAACCATTGAAAGAGTGAACTTAAATTGGCTTAATTGAATTAATCTAATTTTAACTTGATTAGATTTCAAAGATAATCAATTTTAAATTTGCTACCTAACACAAGTTTTAAGACACCTTTTGGTTAGAATCTAAGTGTTTATGATAATTAGCTATTTTGAATCCATTAAGTATGATTGAATCTGGTTGTTTAAGTGAAAACTGTGAATTCGGACTCTAAATGTTATTACAAATTCGGATGGTGAAGGTTACTGCAAATTTGGATGGTAATGTATATTGCGAATTCGGGCACACTGTGATATTGCTAATTCGGGCCCTTATAGTGTCTGCAAATTCGGAGCCTACTGCCAACTGCGAATTCAAACACTACTTTCAAACTGCGAATTCGGATACTAAAGGCTCCCTGTGAATTCGTGTCCTACGTTAAAATACTAATTCAGACACAACAAAAAATCTGCAAATTCGGACATTGAAGGCTTCCCTGCGAATTCGGATATAACTACTATATGCAAATTTGGAGAACACATAGGTTTGTGAATTAGAGGACAACTAAAATTACGAATTCGGGAATCACAAAAATTTTGAATTTTAATTCGAGTGTTTCAAATGTTTTGACATTTCAAAATTCATTCATTTAGCCTTATAGAATCCACGATAACATTTGATCAACATGTAAGCACAGATTCGTCAACTATTTTACAAACGAGCAAACAATTCAAAAAATTCATGAATTCCCAACACGATATATTCCAATTTTAAGCATACACACCTTCATTAATACATTTAGCATCTATTTCTTACAAAAACCACAATCTTTTGAACAACAAAAAAATCAAATTTGCACAGTTCGTCATATACAATCATGCAAATCACACTCATACATTATCTATATTAAAAATTGAATTACACGAGTCTTTAGCACCCCCATAAGAACAAAAACCCTCAACTAATTAGCGTTTTTATTCAGTTTGAATTTTGAGGAACCCTAATTTGAGTTTTAGGGTTTTTGAAAATTGAAACCTTGTAAAAACGTAATTCCTTCGAGATGAGATATCATAAGGGTGTAAGGAACATTGTGGTAATTATACCTTAAACACGAAATGGTCTAGAGATCGAGAACGAGCAAAGTGGCGATTGTGAGAGGGTTTATGAAAAATTAGGTGTGAGAGTGTGTGTGTGTGTCAAGGCAAGGGGTGGGTTTGGGGTTATAAAACAAATATGATTATTGACACTTACACCCCCTAAACATTGAGATCTTTTCCCTTTTTGAAATGAGTTTGTTTAGGCATAAAAACAATTAGCACAACGGCACATTAAGTCCCTATAGTTTTAACTAATATACCTAACAACTTACACTTGCATATATACTCACTCAAGGCATAAACAAATAAAATATAACGCACACTTAAGCTAAATTTAATTAACTTTCCTTTAAGATGATATTCAGTTATTGTTTAAAAACCTTTTATCCCTTTTATCAAATGATATTTGAAGAAGATATTTGACATTTTCTCCCCCTCAAACAATGACCCGTTTTCTATTTAAAGAGCTGTAGTCGTTGTTTGAGAAGTCAAATGTCCGTAAAAAGCATTTTTTGATGAAGCAGTGTTTTTATTCATGAAAGACAAACACCAATTGTAAATAAGATTTCTCTTATTTTCACACATAAGCGCACTGACACGTACACTTGTGGTAATATAGGAAGCACGGGTTGTGATGCAAAGAAATCACAAGCCTTTGCATGGTCATAAAGTAGACCATGCCCGAGAATAAATTCCCGTTGAGAGGTCAAGTTTTCTTTTTGAAATACTTGCCTTTAAGATGATGACCGGGTTGCTATCTGAAATAATAGCAAGCCATTTGGCATGTTTTGAAAACATTTGAACTTCTGCTCGAACTTTATTTACAGCCTCGTATCATTATTGAATGACATTTCTAAGACCGTAAATGTTATCGATTTTCAAAAGACATGTCATTATTACCTCTTTTTATATTTTTCCATTTTTTTATTTTTTATTTGGTTTTGAAGATTTTATATTTTTGTATTTGTTTTTAAAAAAAATTCTGAAAATGAAAAATCTTTTTGGTTTTTATGGGTTTTTAATATATGTATACATATGATAAAGGATATTTGAATAAATACCACTACTATTCATCAACTTCATCTCCCAATTGTTTCAGAGTTTTCAGCGTGAAACTCCGCATTCCCAGCTTGTTGATAAGAAATTCAATTCTTTCTCTTGTGAGGGCTTTTTTGAAGATGTCCGCCAATTGATACTCCGTATTGACAAAGTAAAGTTCAATCACCCCATTCTCAACATGCTCCTTGATAAAGTGAAATCTGATGTCTATATGCTTCGACCTGGAATGTTGAACATTGTTGCAGCTTAAGGCAATAGCGCTTTTGTTATCACAGTACATTGGAATTTTATTGAATCCAAGGCCATAGTCGGTAAGCTGTGATCTCATCCAAAGAATTTGAGCACAACATCCTGACATAGCAATATATTCAGCTTCTGTACTGGATATCGCATCGCTTTTCTGCCTTTTTGATGACCAGCTAACAAGTCTATCTCCCAGAAACTGCATACTACCAGATGTGCTACGGCGTGTATCTTGACAACCAGCATGATCCGCATCTGCAAATGCTGTTAGTGCAATTGAAGAATCCTTCGGATACCATAGTCCCTGATTGATGGTTCCTTTTAGATATCGAAAGATCTTTTTGACCGCATGTAAACCGGGCACAAATTCATATAGCAAATTGTAGGTCAGGTCTACTGGCCATTAGATAAAGGAGGGTGCCAATCATACCATGATAGTGTGATAGATCAATGGCTTTACCTTCTTTATCCTTATCCAGTTTGGATTTCTCCACCATGGGAGTATCCACTGGGTCACAAGAGTCAAAACATTATTTCTTTAATAATTCAAAGGTATATTTTGACTGGTTAATAAAGTTGCCTCTGGGATTTTGAAAAATCTGTAATCCTAAGAAAAATGAGAATTTGCCCATCATTGATATCTTAAATTTTAAACACATGGTTTTAGCAAATAGGTCACAAAGTTCAGGTGTAGATGCAGCAAAGATAATATCATCGACATATACTTGTACCATAAGTAATTCTTTGCCTTCCTTTCGGATAAACAAAGTAGGATCCATGAAGCCTTTGAAGAAGTCTTGGGATATCAGGAACGAAGACATCATGTCCTACCACGCGCGTGGAGCTTGTTTCAACCCATAAAGAGCTTTCTTTAGCTTGTACATATGATTGGGGTTATCTAGATCCACAAAACCGTCTGGCTGGCTAACATAAACCTCTTCCCGCAAATTAACATTCAAAAACGCAGTCTTGACATCCATTTGGTAGACCACCATGTTCAAGTGAGCGGCATATGCGAGAAAAATCCTTATAGCCTCTAATTTTGTAACCGAAGCAAAAGACTCTTCAAAATCAATTCCACCTTCTTGACGGTAACCACAAGCCACTAATCGAGCCTTGTTCTTTAGAATACCTCCCAGTTCATCTAGCTTTACTTTGTAGATCCACTTCAAAGTAATAACGATAACTTTATCTGGTCGGGGTACGTGTAACACCCCCATTTTTACAATATAGCAGTGAAAGCTAATCTAGGGTATTACTTCATGGATAAAACAATCATAATCATAGAAAACAACTTTAAAAGAGACGTTGTTGGAAAAATTTAGTTATCATTCATTATATTAAGAGTTTTTACAAAATGCAGGTCCCAAAATCTAAAACATCATGTTTGAATGATAACAGTTCAGCCATATTTGAGTCCATGCCACTCCATACCGCAACTTGCTCAATTACCTGAGATAAACATGCTAAAAAGTCAACACAATGGTTGAGTAAAATTCATAAGTTTGATATAAACAATTTGAATACAAGTAATATTATAATAATTGTATAAACACAATTATTATGAAAATGATATTGTTATGATCTTGGATCATGTTATTATATACCCGTTATTAGTAATAATCGCAACGAATCATAGTAACAATGTATTATCCCGTTATTGCCTTGTTTGGTCTGATTGGTCTTGTTCTCATGTCACCAACACATTATCATACAAAGTCAATTTAACGACTTGAAGTCAAATTTAACGACTTGTAGGATTTATTACTCTAACATTAATATCCAAAGTCAATTTAACGACTCGAAGTCAAATTTAATGACTTGTAGGATTTATGAAACTAACAGATTAATATCCAAAGTCAATTTAACGACTTGAATTCAAATTTAACGACTTGTAGGATTTAAAACTTAGATTGTAATGATACATCAGATTAGCATATAGTCTGGTAAAAACACTTGTATCCGTACTTTATAGCATGTATCCCCCTCGCGGGTTTATAAAGAGATTAAAAGTGAGGCTATGAACTCACTAAGTCATTGAAAAGTAATCACATTGTTATAAGATAAAAGAGTATGTAAAAGATTTTGTAACGAGCATGTATCCCCCTTGCGGGTTTATAAAACATGTAAATAAGTAAAGGCGAGGTTATGAACTTCACCTGATAGGTAGATGAGGCTATGAACTCACTAAGTCATTGAAAAACAATCACATTGTTATAAGATAAATGAGTATGTAAAAGAGTTTGTAAAAGCATGTATCCCCTAGCGGAGTTTATAAAAAACTGTAAATAAGTAAGGTGAGTATAATCTCACCTGATAGGTAGATGTAATAATTATTCTGAAATGAAAGCTGACGACCTTATCACAATCTTAACCGGGGATGGTTGATATAGTTAATGATAGTTAAACAGGCCACGTCACGCTAACCTGAGAAAATTTGTTGAGTCTTAGGAAGATTGTATTTAGAACTTTCGTTTAAAGAGTTATGGAGTTTGATTGAGAGTTTGGAAGTATTGTAATCACTGTTCGGGCCATCATAATTCAGAAGTCATATCAGTAACGTTGAGGAGTTAGGGACTTTAGTCGTTACTACCCAACAACTCTAGTCAGAACGTAATACCAAGATGAAACCTTCTTAATTGACAGCTCGACCTAGTATTTGATACTGACAGCATCGGTTTTAGGTTGTATTCAATATCTAGAAAGTTAGCACGGATATGCGTTTAATTAAAGATATGTCGGGTATGTTTTGAATATGATTTTATACTTTTTCAAAATGTTACATTTTTAGAACCCTGGGATTTGAAAGTTTGCAGAATAGTCCCTTGGAAGTTTGCATTTTATTACTACTTTGGTCTTTCAACTCTTTAAAGATATACCAAATAAACCTTGGACTTTGAAAAGTGACATAATAGACCTCTATAGTTATAACTTTGATAATGGACATTTCAGCCCCCCCTTTAGTTATAAGTTTCAGAAAGTTACGAATATACCCCTGCATGGACTTATAATTACAAAACATGTCCAAATTGCCATGCAAGCTTATGTTAACATTTCAAAAGATATTTATAAGTTATAATAAACTAAAATATGAAGTTTTAATGTAACGCAAGTTTAATTTAACGATTCGTTAGGCTAGGAAGCAAAACGGGTCAAATTAGGGTTTCAAAACGTAAACGCGTGGGTTTTAAGTTAAAATTCCTTCATTAATCAATAAAGTGGTTATATTAACATTAATTAAGCATGTTAGGATAGATTATAACAATATTTAACCATTATAACATTTAGTTTTAAGAAAAACGCGAAATTAGGGTTTCGGTGTTGTACGGTTTTTGGATCAAAATGGAAATGAGGCATGAATTGGGTTATGGAAAACTTTACAAGAGTATATTTAGGATCATATGAACATTATAAAGGTGTAGGAGCAGAAAATTTAGAATATCTAGAACTGGTTGAGCTATCAAGGAGCAAAAATGGTGGAAATGGGTCATTTCGGGTAGTATTTCCACTCGTACGCCTGTATCTTGTTCCCGGGGCTTCAAATCTTCAACGCGTAGCTTCTTTGACTTATTTAATGATCCTAGGATCATAAGGGAGCAAAGGATTGCTACCTATAAGGGTTATAGAGGAGGAGAGTGTGTTGAGTGCGTGCGAGTTTGAAATGAGTGCCAAGAACCCTTATTTTATAGCAATTTCCAACCTTAGACGGCCAAGAAATCTTAAGTGATCAGGTTAGGAACATGTAGATGTATTGTGGAGAGTCTAGGGGCTGTGTTGGAGAGGCTATGGTGCAAGGTGGAGGTTGATGGAGGTGGTTTTGGTTCTTGTGGTGTCCGCGGCTGATTGGAGCAAAAAGAAGGTCATGTGCCTTTAATTTCGACCAAGAGAAGGTTCAAGCAGGTGGGTGAGCTGCTACAAGGTGTCTAGAAGGAGTTTATGCAAGTGCCTTGCACATGGTTAGGGCTAAAATGGGTTAAAGAAGCCAAAAATGGGGTGCGGGTCTGTTTTGGGTTCGACTAGTGATTCACAAGTTTTCAAGCTTTTATTTCGTGTGTAATTGATTAAGGATGGTTAATATATGTTCCTAAGATCTGATATAAGAAGGATTAACAAAGATTAGCAATTGGTTTGGGTTAAAACGGGTTAGAATTGAAGAAATGAGGTCACGGGTTTAACTAGGGCTCGTTTAGGGTTTTCTTCGCTTCTTGGTTTATGTTTTGCATCTCTGATTAGGAATGATTGGTATATAGATCTAGAGGCTTAAATAAATTATATCAATGAAGTTTGATCGTTGGTTTTAGTTTAAAAGGGTTGATAATTGATAGATATAAGTTGTAGCTTGGAATTTTTAGGGTTCATATAAGGCTTTTAGGGTTTTCTAGCTTTGTAATTCTCGTACATTGTTGAATCAAGGATGGTTAATGATGTATAAAGGTTTGTAAACTCATTTTATGGGTTTACAATGACTCTTGGTTGCTTACTTGAGAATGAGATGGTCAGTAATGAGTAAAGGGTTCAAAAGTTACATTTAGGGCACAATTCGGGGTTTTTTGGATTCGTTTCTTGTATAGTTGAAGTGAATGAGAAATGATGATGGAAATGATGTTTGAAAATTGATTTGATAAATGTTGTAAATTAAGTTATTACAACTTATTTGAGAGTTGGTTTAGGTTTATGATGGATAAAAACGAGGAAACGGGTCATGGTTTAGTATTTTGCTTAGGTTAGGGTTTTAGACTTTTGAATTAGGGTTTTGAGTGTAAATATGTATGTGAAGGCTTATGAATAGAATAATTAGGGTTTACACATTGTAGAATGAGTATAGTAGCTTGTACATAAGTGGTGGTGAAGAAATTGGAATGAAAACGGAGGTCAAACGGCTATTTTAGAGATCATGCTTAATGACTTGTATATTGAGCTTTTAAGGACTTGTACCTTTCTTTGGATAGAATGTATATTCATATGAGATGTTATGATACTTGTACATGAGCTTTAATAGTTTGTACATTCACTTTAGATATTAATCTTTCATGGAATTAGGGTTTAGAGGTATATGATAACGGTTTAAAGCCCGTTTAGATATAATGTTGCGAATGGTACATTATAGGAATAATGTACCTTGTAATATGAATATGATGATATTGACTTGACATGTTATGATGTTTGCTTGACATATATGAAGATAGGATGGTCATAGATAGGTTGCGTGAGTTCGTCTACTTTAGTTATGCAAGTTACATGACATACTGAGATATTGACAATGCAAGTAATGTAATAAAGCGAAAAATTTCCCCGTACAATTGTGATAATAGTAAAATAGGTTTTGCATTTGATGAAAATTTCTCTGGTTGATTATTTATATCATACTCTTCAGCTGCATTTACTTACTCATTCATGTTCTCAATCTACAATCTCAAATACATTAACCTTCTCCATTCTTTGTCTTGTTCAAACTTATAACTGTATAATCTTCCAAATTCAAATTCTCATCTATATCAAAAGCAAACCTGTCATCTATTGTATAATCATTCACATTCAAATCTGCTGGACACATTGTACATTATATTCCAAACTAGATTCTCTACTACATAATCACTGATTTCTCCTACTACATTCCACATTAGCATCTTTTCCACACTGGTCTCTGACTAACATCGCTTCATTTATTCCAACATAATGCTAACTTTTTGTTATTCCCAACCAGTGGTGCATTTAGCACCTATATCATCTAAACTCCTCTATTCAACAGTTTGACTATCTGGATATATAATGATGATCAACACCTGGTCAAAAACAATATTCTACAAAAACTCTTATACCTTACAGTTTGCCCTAACTTTATTCAATACTAATTACATCAGCATCACAACGTTTATAGGCTTTCAACCATAATCTAAACCTTTTGCTAGGCAATTTATAGTGATAAACATAAGTTGTTCAGGATCATAACCTTAAATCTTGGAACGAACAAATGCAGTTCATCACATTACAGGGTCTACATCAAATCTTGTCCTTTCCACGTAGTTCACTTTCCCTCCAACATACATCCTTTTTGGTGGAGGTGTAAACTTTCCACCATGATGCAACTTTATAGAGAACAAGTTAGTTATTTCTTCCCCAGCTGTATAATAAAAAAACAAATCAATTAGTTCACAATGTAGTAAACGACACTTACATATGACAAGAAAAAAACAACAATCTTACCATAAACTTGGTATGGATCAAAATGAATGCCTTCCTTTCTAAAATACTCTTTTAGTTGTAAATTAGAAGGATCAATTACATACGAAGGCATGTAATCGTCTTCCATCATTTAAAAATTAAGAAGGATCGATAGTGCTTTGATAGTTAAATAGTAAGGACTTAAATTAGGGTTTATGTTTGTTACTGTGTTTTTTTAAGTTGGGTGGAGTTGACTAAAATTTGGGGGTAGGGTAAAAGAGTAGTTATAAAAAGGGATGTTGGGAAAATAAATTTTGGGTTGGGTAATTTAAAATTGTGTTTTTATTGGGAAAATATTATACAAGAGGTTGTTTGATGGAATGACGAAACATCCCTCTCACATGGGTTGCATCGTGTGTGGGTCCCATGACGGGGAGACTAACTATGTCGGTTCTAGGGACAGACGGACCAAAAGTGCGATGAAACCTCCAAAATACAGACGATTTTTGCACTTTCGAAATTACAAGGACCAAATCTGCAATTTCTCCAAACCACAAGGACCATTTTTGCACTTATATATATATATTTAAATTATAAATATATATATATATATATATTTATATATATTTATATATATTAATATATATATAAGATTATTAGATAAAATAAACTAATATCATTGCAATCAACAGTGCAAATTAGAATTCTTATTGGCATATGCACTAAAAAAAAAGAAAAGTTTTTTTTTCAATGATGATGATCAAGATGATTTAAAGATATTAAATTTGATGATTTGAGTGATTAATAATAAGTTAAGGTTTATTTTTTTTAGATTTGTAACGGAGCTATGGTTGTTACAGTTAGTTTTTGGCAACATTTGGTCTCTTTCCTTAGACTACTCAAAATTTTAGGTATTTTTTTGTATAATCCCTTTTTTTGGTACCGGTTACCTGATATGTGTTAATTACAACATACCATTTTTATATTAGCGAACTTAATGATAAACAATCGTACAAAAATACATTGTATTTGTATGTTTGTATTTGTATTGTGAAGGACGGATATTCATGAAAGGAACAAAATGCAAAGCCAAAGCCAAGCAATTCCATGCACGGAGGGTAAGAAAAGGGGCAAAGTCAAAAGTCAGCAAAAGCAAGAAAATACAATTGAGGGAAGACGGGTGAGGCCAAAATGCCAAAACTCAAGTATGTATTGCAAAAGAGAAAGACAAGGGTTAAAATTGCCAAAGGAGTATGAGATTGCATTTAAGTTATATAACTTAAGGGGACCATTTCTGCCTACTCCCCAAAAAGTCTTTTTCCCGCCCAACAAACCCAGGAACAAAAAAAAAAAAAAAAAAAAAAAAAAAAAAAAAAAAAAAAAAAAAAAAAAAAAATAAAAAAAAATTAAAAAAAAAAAAAAAAAAAAAAAAAAAAAAAAAAAAAAAAAAAAAAAAAAAAAAAAAAAAAAAAAAAAAAAAAAATAAAAAAAAAAAAAAAAAAAAAAAAAATAAAAAAAAAAAAAAAAAAAAAAAAAAAAAAAAAAAAAAAAAAAAAAAAAAAAAAAAAAAAAAAAAAAAAAAAAAAAACTGGTATTTATGTTGTCCCATACCTTCTTCTTGAAAACCACTTCTCTCCCTAGCCAAATCTTTCATCCACCCTCTAAACCCATCCCAGTATGTATTAAAAAGCCATTTGGCCCAATCCCTCACCTTTCCATATAGTCTCTTCAATGGCCTTGGAGATTGCTCTCCAAAGAAGCACAAATAAAATTAAAGGCTGGGATTTGCTTTAGACTTGTCTCACACAACAAGCACACTTTGTTTTTATCTTACAAAAGAAGCACAGTGCTCTCTGCCAAGGATGAAGACTTTCGAGCTATAAATAAGAGCCTTTTGTAAGCCTTTGAGGCAACCAGTTTTAATTTTTAATATAACTTAGTTTATTTTAAGTCATTTACAGCTTTTACTTTCAGTTTTGTAACACTTTCAAGTTTTAATGCAAGTTTGAAGTTTTTAAAGTCAATTTACAATACCAGTGTTAAGTTTCTTAATCATATTGTTTTGTGTTTAAAAAGTTCTCATCACAGGGGTCGTACTCATAAGCTGTTGTTTTCAATAAGTTAAAATAAAAAGGTTAAGAGTTAAGAGAAAATCACAAATATCACTCAAAAATTACCACAGCTTATGTTATGGATGATAAGCCAGTTCTGGAGGATGGGCTTATGGACTCTCACTAGCTTGTTTTATACAAGCTAGAGCTTGTAGATTCTCTGTTTAACCCTGTTTTGAGCAAGGGTGTTGTAAGTTTTTCTTTTTCTTATTGTTCTTATTTTCTGCAGAACTGTTTTAAGTGCTTATTTTGCTTATTTGCTAGTTGAAAAGTGTTTTGTATTACTTTCTTACTTAGTTGCTTATAAGTGTTTTAATTTGTTATTTAATAATATGTTTTTAATTAATATAAAAAGAAAAATGATTTTTGCAAACTTTCAGGGGTATTTTCAACTAGCAGTACTAACTAGGAGCTAGTACTGCTAGTTCACTTTTGGACAGTACTAACTTAAAGCTACCAGTACTAACTCCAAGTTAGTACTGTTAGTTAGTACTGTTAGTACTGGTAGTTCAATTTAGCTCATCAGCTTATTATTTCAGCTTGTTTAAGATTTATTTAGCTTTTTAGAGTAGATTAATCCATTTTCCTTTACTGTTTGCTTATTTAAGTTTATTTTCCTTTTTAAAGTATTTTCAATTATGTATCAGTTTGTAGCTTTTTAGCTTATTTGTCATTTTAGTTTATTCTAGTTGCTTATTCTTATTACTAAGTGCTTAATAAGGTTAGGTGAATATCTGTTTTAGCTTATTTTGCTTATTTCTTGTTTAATTGTGTTTTGTTAGCCTAGCAGTACTAACCTTAAGCTAACAGTACTAACTCAAAGCTAGCAGTACTAACTCCAAGTTAGTACTGGTAGTTAATACTGTTAGTACTATAGTTAGTACTGTTATGTTCATCCTGTTTAATTAAGCTTAATTGCTTTTTGTATTTGCTTATTTAGAGTTAGTTTAGCTTATTTAGTTTGTCTTAAGTTAATTTGAGCTTATTTGTGCCTTAGTGTAAAAGTTTTAAGTGTTTTTGCCTTTGCTAGCTTTGATTCTTGTTCCAGCTTATGTTCTTTGTTTAATTTTTATGTGCATTTGCTTTCAGTTTTAATTCCCAATCATTCCTTTTCATATTCAAACATCAATCATCAATCGTCTCTCGATTTTCCATTTTAGCCTCGTTGGGACATAACGACCCGGAGACACTCTATACTGCTTCCGGTTTCATTGATTTCGCGGATTTTGTTCCTTGATATATATTTATATGTGTTTACATTTATCTATGTATTTATATCATATATAGATATGTTTTAAGGAGTAAGTTTACGCGAGTCAAATTTTGGCGCCGCTGCCGGGGAGGCTGTGAAACGAATTTCGTTACATTTGACAATTTGTGTTTACATCTGTGAATATTTTCTTCTATAAAAACATAAAAAGTACAAAAAATGATTTTTCTATTTTTTTTATTAGTATAATTTATCTTTTTTTTTTTTTTTTTTTTTTTTTTCTTTACAAAAACCAAAAGAGAAAAACAAAAATATTAAAACATTGTCCATAAAAAAGAAATAAAATTCACAAATTGGTAAAAATACCAAAATATAATATTCTCAATTGATGTATTATCATAATAACTTCCGGTGAACTTGTTGGTTCCCAACTCGAACAAAAAAGATTGATAACTGACCTTTTGTGCTAATTTACGATATACGGCTCACCTTGTAACGTTAACAAACTACAAAGTGGGTATAAGGAGGGTTGTTCCTAGGAACTACGACCCGAAAGGAGAAATAAGCTTCGCGCTAT
Organism: Tanacetum coccineum; assembly: GCA_026074375.1. NCBI lineage: Eukaryota > Viridiplantae > Streptophyta > Magnoliopsida > Asterales > Asteraceae > Tanacetum > Tanacetum coccineum. The sequence continues at coordinate 16,439 of BQNB010001055.1, forward strand.
TCCTACTCCTCCGCTCACCTGTGCGTTTATCATTTTGAGAGCTACCGTGAAGTAAGTAGACTATTTGGGTTCAAGTTGTCTAGTTTTAGGTTCCTGTCCGTTTAAAATAGATTGTGAATAAACTAAAAAACCAAAAAAAAATTAGTGTAAATTTTCTTTTTATATCTCTATTTTAGTGCATGCGCACTCGTTCTCAAGCTCGTCGTCTTCGACAACATCATCGACAACAACAACAAGTTCCTCCGAATCTTGTTGAACTTCCCAAAGATACGATGGCTGATAATCGAACTATGGCAGAATTGCTCCAGGCTCCCACCGAGGGATACGAGGACGCAATTGTTGTTCCTGAAATCGAAGCAGCAAATTTTGAGATCAAGCATGGGTTGCTAACTCTTGTCCAGAACAAGCAGTTCTTCGGACATGACAAAGAGGACCCACATGCCCACATCCGTTACTTCAATAAAATCACCTCTACTTTGAGATATCCTAATGTCCCGACCACATCAATTAAGTTGATGCTTTTTCCTTTCTCTCTCGAGGGGGCAGCCCGGATATGGCTTGAGAAAGAACCCCCTCGATCAATTCAGACATGGGATGACCTTGTTACTAAATTCATCAATCAGTTTTTCCACCTCTAAAACGAAAAATCTTTCGGAACGGAATTACATTTCAAACAAAGTTTTGATTTGAGTTGTTTGAAGATTGGGATCAATTCAAGTCTTCTCACGAGCATGTCCACATCATGGATTCCCGGAGCTTCACCAACTTGATACATTTTACAACGCCTTAAATGTTAATGATCAAGACTCTTTGAACTCCGCCGCAGGTGTAACTTTTTGACAAAAGGAACGCTGATTGCAAATGCTTTCTTCGAGAGCAAGTCCAAAGTTCGTCACTCCGATGCAAAGCCATTGTGCTTGAGTGAGTTCGAAGCTTCCTCTCCTCGGGAGTATCTCCCGATGTTGCTGAATTGAAAGATATGGTTAGAGCTCTACTTCTCGACAAGCAGACATCTCCAGTTCCAGCTCCCGCTCCCGTAAAAGCGGTTGAGCAAAGTTGTGTTACCTGCGGTGGTGCCCATTCATATCGTATGTCGGCTACCGGTAGCAACAATTACCGAGATAACATCCAGAATACTTTCTCGCAACACGCCGCAACCAATTTCATACAAGGAAATTCCGGTATACCGTCGCCACCGATGGAGAACCAAATCAGACCACCCGATTTTCTCCCATGCAACATAACAGCCAAGCCAACAATCAGAATCGTTGGAACCAAAACCAAAACCGTGGGAATGGCTACAACCAGGGTCAAATCCAACGACCCCAGGTTCAACAACAAGCCCCAATGTATCAACCCCCGGTTAATCAACACCCAGCTTACCAAGCTCCAGCTCATCAAGCTTCGGGTGTGTCAAAAACTGATTTTGAGAGCTATGTCAAGGCTAATGATGCGGTTATGCAAAACATGCAAAACCAAATGTCCAACATAACCGACTTGCTCACCAAAATCGTAAATTCCAACCAAGCTTCTACTTCAAGTTCGGGTACTCTTCCTAGCAACACAGTTGCTAACCCGAAGGGTGAATTGAAAGCAATCACCACCAGAAGCGGTGTTTATTGGATGAACCTCAAAATTCCACCTTTGGTGGTGGAAGTTGAAACCGAGGTGACAAAGGACACGGTGCTTCCTAACAAAAGTACCAAAGACGTCCAACCTCCGATAGTCCATGTTGATGAACCAGTTGTCATGCCTAGAACCAAAACGACTTTACCATATCCATCTAGAGTAAACAAGGAGAAAATCCACGAAAAGGACGACCTTTTAGCTTTGACTTTGATAAAGACTGATTTGACCCTGGGTTTGTGATGTAGACCTCTTGAATTGACTTAAGCACCCTCTAATTTTGATTCGCCCCTTGTTTTACCATGGGGGTGAAATGAAGAAGACGATGAATAGTAAATGTGTTTCCCGCCCCTTCTTTGACAGTTAAAACTGTTGAACTTTGGGAAGGTTTACACATTTGGCCCTTGTGTTTTTTTTTTCTTCTTTCCTTGATTATAAAAGGACTTTCGATTATTGCAAAACTGGCCCTTGTGGATGTTATAAAAGGATTTTAGCTAAGGATTGGGCTGAGGCTTGGCTTCGGCTTTGTACTCTTCTGATTCTCGTGTCCGTGCTTGCTCGTTTTTTGACTGTTTTCCTGTGATTTATGACTTATCCGTACCTGCACACATAAAACACAAATACAAGCATATTTTTGCCATTTTTGGTCTGTTTTGGGTTTAATTGGGTTATTTTAGGTACAAACGGATATGTGTATTTTACACTTATCAAACGGAAAGAGCCTTGATTGATGTACACGGTGCCTTAAGACATGATGACAAATTCGTGACTTTCAAAGTAGGTGATACGAAAAATTTCTCCTACAATGCCATAGAATCAATCAACAAGGTCGATTTTATTGATATAGCTTGTGAGGAATATTCTCAAGAGGTTTTAGGTTTCTTGGAAGTATTAGCAAATGGAAATTCCACTCCTTCCTTTGAACCAATTGTTGATACCACTTCTTCCACCCTCACTCCATTCGAGGGAAGTGATTTCATTCTTGAAGAAATCAAGGCTGAACTTTTTGATACTTCGTATAAGTCAGGAATTGATGATGCCGAATGTGATCTCGAGAAGGACATTCTTCTTCTTGAATCCATCCTAAATAGTGAGCCCTTATCACCACTTCCCAACCATGCAAATTATTTTCCTGAGGTTAGAAAAGAACTTAAGATTTGTGAAGCCAAAACCGATGAAACATCAATTGATGAACCTCCCGAGGTCGAGGTCAATGACTTACCTCCCCACCTCGAATATGCATTTTTGGAGGGTGACAACAAGTTACCAGTCATCATTGCTAAAGATTTGAGTGTTTGGGAGAAAGCCGCTCTCATAAAGGTGTTGCAGTCCCACAAGCGAGCCATCGCTTGGAAACTCTCCGATATCAAGGGTATTAACCCAGAATTTTGTACTCATAAAATTCTAATGGAAGAGGACTACACACCAGCGGTCCAACATCAGAGACGGGTAAACCCAAAAATCCACGATGTCATAAAAAAAGAAGTTGAAAAACTTCTTGACGCTGGATTAATTTACCCTATCTCGGATAGTCCCTGGGTAAGCCCGGTACACTGTGTACCAAAGAAAGGTGGTTTTACCGTAGTTGAGAATGAGCAAAATGAGTTGATCCCAACTCGATTAGTTACGGGATGGCGGGTATGCATTGACTACCGAAAGTTGAATGAAGCCACCCGAAAAGACCACTTTCCACTACCATTCATGGACCAAATGCTCGAGAGGCTTGCGGGAAACGAATACTTCGATGGTTTCTCGGGTTATTTTCAAATACCCATCGACCCAAATGATCAGGAAAAGACAACATTTACTTGCCCATACGGAACCTTTGCCTACCGCCGCATGCCCTTTGGCCTCTGCAATGCACCAGGCACATTCCAGAGATGTATGATGGCAATCTTCCACGACATGATCGAAAAAACGATGGAAGTGTTTATGGATGACTTTTCGGTTTTTGGAAGTTCTTTCTCTACATGCCTAACCCATTTGGAAAAGATGCTTAAGCGGTGTGAAGACACCAATTTAGCTCTAAACTGGGAGAAAAGCCATTTCATGGTTAAGGAAGGCATTGTTCTTGGACATAAAATCTCCAAGTCGGGAATTGAGGTCGATCGAGCTAAGATTGACGTTATCGCAAAGCTCCCTCACCCGACTACTGTAAAAGGTGTCCGTAGTTTTCTTGGGCATGCCGGGTTTTATAGAAGATTCATCCAGAATTTCTCAAAAATAGCCCGTCCCATGACCCATTTGCTTGAAAAAGAGACTCCGTTTTATTTCTCCAAAGAGTGTATTGAAGCATTTAACACTCTCAAAAAGAATCTAACCGAGGCTCCAATCCTAATTGCCCCAGACTGGAATGAACCATTTGAACTTATGTGCGATGCAAGCGATTTCGCCTTGGGTGCAGTCTTGGGGCAACGTCATGAGAAACATTTCAGGCCTATACATTATGCAAGTAAGACAATGAATGAGGCGGAATCACGTTACACCACGACGGAGAAAGAAATGTTAGCCGTGGTGTACGCATTCGAAAAATTCCGATCTTACCTTGTCATGAACAAATGCACTGTGTATACGGATCATTCCGCCCTCAAGTATCTCTTTGCTAAGAAAGATTCTAAGGCGAGATTGCTCCGATGGGTTCTGCTCCTTCAAGAGTTCGACTTTGATGTAGTTGACACGAAAGGAAGCCGGAAGCTAGCGGGCTGATCATCTTCACGATATTAGAAGAATCCTCACAAGAATGGCTGATCCAAAGAGATAAATGAAAAGTTTCTCTGAAAAACTCATTAGTTCGATAGTGTCTTGTATGCTAGTACCCCATGGTTTTCTGACATCGCAAATACCATGCGGGAGGGTCATTTTCGTGATCAAAGGATGTCAACCAAGTAGAAAGAAAATTCTATCAAAGACGTGAAGCATTATTTCAAGGATGATCCCTTTCTTATTTAAAATCTAGTCGGGATCAGGTTATTCGACGTTATGTTTTTGGCAAAGATGCATGACATCATCATGGCTTGCCACGAAGGTCCACGGTGGACATCACGGTGCTAAACTACACAGCAAGAAAAGTACTTCGTTTTCCGGATTTCTTTTGGCCCACAATCTAACAAAGGTGCCCTTTGGAGTTTGGTTAATCAAACTGCAACTCATGCCAGCGTCAAGGAAAAATTTTCACAAAATGGATGAAATGCCAAAAAATTCCATCCAAGTTTGTGAAAATCTTTGACGTCTTGGGGCATTGACTTTATGGGGCATTCCCATCATCAAAGGCAACAATACAGCCTAGTAGCAGTTGATTACCTTTCAAATGAGGTTGAAGCGAAAAAAGCGCTCCTCATCAATGATGCTAGGTTGTAGTAAGATTTTTGAAAGACTCTTTTTGCCCGATTCGGAACACTCCCGGAGCCAATTATCAGTGACCGTGGCACTCATTTTGTGTAATGATCAAATTTGCCTGGTGATGTTAAATATGGAGTTAACCTGTCAATTTCACTGCATAACATCCACAAATAAGTGGACAAGTCGAGGTTTCCAATCGGGGCTTAAAGAGAATTCTTGAGAGATCAATAGGAGAGAACCGTACCTCTTGGTCAGATAAGCTCGATGATGCTTTATGGGCTTTCCGAACCGCTTATAAAACACCCATTGGGTGTACTCCATATAAGCTGGTTTACGGAAAAAGCCATTTTGCCATATCTGCCAATTGCTGTTAGAAACAAGGCCTACTAGGCTATCTTTAAAACATTACAAACTTTTGACCTGATAACGTTGGTGACCATGAGGAAAAGTTTAGCTGAATGAACTTTAATGAGCTCCGTGATGAGAGCTTATGAGAACTCTTTGATCTATTAAAGAAAAGACTAAGAGATTCACGACACTCCATGACAAAAACCGCGTTTTCACGTCGAGTGTTCGAGTCCTCCTCTTTAACTCTAGATTAAAGATTTTCTCAGGAAAGCTTAAAACCCGCTGGTTAGGACCATTAACTATCACACAAGTTTTCCCATACGGTACCGTCGAGTTATCCCAAAAGTCCGGGCCAAACTTCAAAGTGATTGGTCATCGTATTAAGCACTACTTTGGAGGGGACGTAACAATTGGTAGTCCGGATCTACAGACATTCCACATGTCCAGTAATTCAGGGAACGGGTCAAAGCATAGCGACCTTTTAAACAAGGCTTTCGTGGGGAGGGAACTCATGCTTATGGTAGTATTATGAATAAGTGGTTTTCTTGTTGGCCTGTGGAGGCTCGCCTTTCCAACCCGTGTTTCGTTTGTTTGTGTTGTTAATTGTTCCAGGATTGCCCGGATTGTGAAGACTCTCGTGCTTGCAGTTTGTGCCTTCAGAGTTTCAAACCAGCTTCATTTTGGGGAATCCAATATCCAAATCTAATCGACTAACGTTTTTCTTTGGCACACTATTAGAAACGGCCCTTTAGATTTACGTAGGTGCCCTTTCAAAACATCGAGGACGATGTTCTGAGGCTTAGTTGGGGGGGGGATCTTCAATTTGATTTGCCTGCAGCCGTTGTTATCATTTGTAATCCGTTTTACCACCAAATTTTTGCAAAAATACCAAAAAAATGAAGAAAAAAAATTAAAAATTTCCAAAAATAAAATAAGTGTTTTGTCATAGTTTCGACTTTCCTAATGGGTAGAATAAGAATAATTTTTGACTCGATCGGGCGTATTGAGCCCTAGCTAGTTCCTCAACTTACCACCAGTAGGCTAAGCTTTCACGAATTCTGTGTTTCGAATTTTAATAAGGTGAAGAACAAGAAGTGATAGAGTTAAATATAAGTTTATGTGCTGAACAAAAACTTATATGAGTAACTTGTGGTTTTTTTCTCCCATTAGCTTCTAATCCACCTAATCATACGTGCTCATTTCAAGTCAACTAAGTAAATCAATGTTTTTAGAAAAAGCTTCAAATTTGTAACTTGATTCTTTAAAGCGAGATTTTTTTGTTCTTAGTAATTCGAAAGTTAAAATGCCAAAGAAACATGAACGAAATATGAATGCAAAAATGCATGAATGTTAGAATTATGCCAATGAAGCATACATTTGATTATATGGAGCAAGTAAAAGATGTGTCGTGATATCCCACTCCGCTAACCACGAGGTAGGGGTTCAAACTAAGACATCTTTACTTCTAAGGATTTGGTGTGTTGTGATATCTCACCAGGAAGCGAGGTCTAGGTGAGGGTTCAAACTAAGACACTTATCCTTAGCCATATTAGGAAGAAGGTGTTGTTGTGATTTCCTACTACGCTAGTTTTCAACTAAGAAACGGTCGTTGGTTGTGATAACCTACTGGGAGCGAGGCCTAGGTTGGTGTTCAAAACTAAGCAACGCATTCTTAAGCTTTAAGAACTTATGCTGTATAAATGATGAAAGATGGTTGCAAAAAGTTCTCAGTTTAAAATTTCGTTGTTGAAAATCAAGTTACAAGGGCCCTAATAAGTGTTGCTTTGAGTCATGATTATCTTGAGTTACGGCTATGGAATACAGTTGATCTATGGTTGGAGTTGAATATGAGTACACACATATAAATCATGTTTCCGTGTTGGGAGTTAAAAGTTCACAAGTCATGTATGAGTGCTTAAACATTTAACTTTATATGCCAAATGATCTTGTTTGATTGCTTGGTGTGGAACTAGTGGGAAAATCGGGACGATGAAATTTTTTTTTTATTTTTATCCGTCAGGGCATCGTGATTATTCTATGGGGCTGTTTCAATACTATGATCCCAATGCTTGATATAATAAAGGAAGTCAAAACCGTAGTTAAGAAAAGAAAAAGAAAATCCAAAAAATATTAGGGATAGTTGGTGTTACATATAAAATGGTGAAGACGGGGACTTGTCGAAAGCTATTGATTCTTTAAGTTCTCCTTGACGAACAATTAGCTATTTCGAGGGGTAATTAGTCGAGGGGTTAGAGATTCTTAGTCTATCTTGAGTGGTATCTACGTATAACATTGCGTGAGGACACGGCAATACCTTAGTATGGGGGATTTTGGTATGTGCTTAATTACACATACCATTTTCCATTAAAACGGACTACAAATAAAAAAGGACTTAAATGACTAAAAAAACGTACAAAAATACATTGTATTTGTATGTTTTGCATTTAAATTGTGCAGGAACGGATATTCAAAAAGAAAGCCAAAAATGACCAAGCCAAGCACGGGATGAAAAAGACAAAGTTAAATCGTATCCAAAGTCAATCAAAGTCAAAAGTCAGCCAAATGAAGAAAATACAACCTGAGTGACTAAAACTGTCAAACCTCAAGTTGTGTTACAAAAAGACAAGGGGCTAGAAATCGAAAAATTGCGGGTGATGTATAACTTGGGGCAATTCTGCCAAACCCCTAAAAATTGTATAGAAAAGGGGCAAAAGTTTTACAATGAGGTTATAAGAGATGAGGGGCCAAAGCTGCCAACCTACCCAAACTCCATCTTTTCCCGCCCAACAAAACCCAGGTACAACTAGGGGATGTCATCCCATACCTTCTCCCTGCAAACCACTCAACACCATAGATAAATCATTTCAACCACTCTACTATTTCCCCCCTCCCCATACTTATAATTGCCATGTTGGCAATCCCTCACCATTTCCAAAGTAATTTCGATGGCTGTGATTGACTTAAAAGAAGCACAAAAGAAATTGAAGGCTGGGATTTGTTTTAGAATCACCTCACACAACAAGCACATTGTGGTTTTTGTCTCACAAAAGAAACACAACCTGGAAGACCAAGGATGAAGAAACTAGTATAAATAGGACCCTTTTGTAAGCCAAAAAAGCAATTCTAGATTATTGTAGTTTAATTGTAATTTAAATTAAATCATTTTAGTCTTTTAAAAGATTATTGCAACTGTTCTTTCAGCTTTGTATTGTTTTTTAAGAATTAATGAAGCAATGAGTTTTTTTTATGTTGAAATCCAATTGTTGAATTCCAAGTTCTCAAGTTATTAACCAGTGCTTAATTGTGTTTTAAAAGCTTTCAATATAGCTTAATGATAAGCTGTTTTAACTAAGTAATTTAAAAAGGGTAAGTAATTAAGGAGAAATCAAAAAAAAGGTCACCCAAAAATACCACAGCTTACTTTTTTGGATGATAAGCAAACAAAGGATGTGCTTATGGACATTACTAGCTTGTCTTTGACAAGCTAGAGCTTGTAGATCAGCTTGTAAAAGCTTAAGCAACCCTGTTTAAGCAAGGGTGTTGTAAGTCTCTCTTTTTCTCGATTTTCTTACTTATTGTAGAACTGCTTATAGAGCTTATTTGTTATTTATATTTGCTTATTTATGCTTTATTATGTTGTTTAGTGCTTATCCTGCTTAGATTTCAGTTCAAAAATGATTTGTGCAACTTTCTTAGTTAGTACTGTTAGTTTGATTTAGCTTATGTAAGTGCTTATCACTAATTGAAATCTGTTCATAAGTACCTTATGTTGTCATTTGATAATCTGTTTTTAACAAATTAGGATCAAATCAGCTTGAATAAAATGACTTTTGAAAACTTTAAGAGTTTTTTAGAACAAGCGGTACTAACTCAAAGCTAGCGGTACTAACTCCAAGTTAGTACCGTTAGTACTGTTGTTTCATTTTTTTGCTTATTAGCTTATTACTTCTGCTTATTTAAGATTTGCTTAGCTTTTTAGAGTAGATTAAGCCCATTTTCGTTTACTGTATCTAGTAGAGCTTATTTAAGCTTATTCGTCTTTTCAAAGTAGTTTTAAGAGGTTATCAGTTTTTAGTTTTTCAGCTTATTTGTCATTCTAGTTCATTCTAGTTGCTTATTCTTATGCATAAGTGTTTATTAGGGATAGTTAAATATCTGTTTTAGCTTATTTGCTTATTTCTTATTTTATTGTGTTTTATTTAAGCTAGCGGTACTAACTCAAAGCTAGCGGTACTAACTCCAAGTTAGTACCGGTAGTTAAACTGTTGGATTTTTAATTTGCTTATTTTAGTGCTTATTTCAGTGGCTTATTTAAAAAAGTAAATAGGTGGGCTCAATAAGGACTCATTAGTGAGCTTATTTCCAAAAGCCCACTTTTCAGTTTGGCTTATTGGTGATTCTAGCTTATTTTTATTTTGGCTTATTTAGGAAAATTTTGGAGTTTACCACTTTTTGATGCAAATTGAGTTAAGTTAAGTTGTGTTTGGTTGAAAAAGCTTTTTGGAATCAGATTAAGCAACATATAAGCTTTCCAAAACATCTCTCCTTTTTTAATTTGAGCTTATTTTGAGTTTGTAGTGTCCAAAATACCAAAAACCAAAAATTTAAGCAACTTTCTGCAATCAGCAGCTAAATTGGCTTTTTGGAGCTTTTAAAGTGCTTATTTTCGCAAGGTGGTCTTTATTAAGTTGCTAGAAACAGTTGCTGAACAATTCGTGTTTTGCGTTTTGGCTAAAAACGAATTTTTAAAATAAGCCTTTTTTGGGAACTAAGTTTTAAGTGTTTTTACCATTTCTAGCTTTTATGCTTATTCTAGCTTATTTTCCTTGCTTATCTTTGTGTACATTTGCTTATTAGGTTTAGTGCCCAATCATATCCTTGTCATATTCAAACATCAATTATCAATTCGTCATTCGATTTTCCATTCAAGCCTCGTTGGGACATAACGACCCGGAAACACTCTATACTACTTTCGGTTTCATTGATTTTGTGGATCCTGATCCTTGTTATATATTTATATTTATTTATATATAAAAAAGGAATAAGTTTTCGCCAGTCAAGCCGAAACGACAATTAACAAACGGTTATTTTTTAATATTAAATAAAAATAAAAATGTAAAATATTTTTGTATTTTTATATTTTTATAATAAGAAGAAAATATTCATAATTGAAAGCGATAACTTTACGAGGAAGGGTCTTCAAACACTAATCTTCGAACGAAACACGATAATCGTAACACACCTCCCCGGCAGCGAAAATCGAGGTTAAGTTCGTGATCGCGTGATTGAATATTTTAACATTTTGATTTGGTTTCCTATTTCTACAAAGGTAAATGCACAAACACGTAAAGGAAAGCAAACAATTAAGGCGATTAAAGATTTGTCCTAAAAACGTTAACGGGAATCCTAAAAACGCGACTTAAAACCTAAATTATCAAAATTAAGTCCTACAAATGCAAATTTAATTTTTATAAATCCTAAATGACTTAAAATAATTTTAGAAAAAATAATTATATTTTTATACTTTTATTTTATTTATTATGAATTTAAAACTATTTTATACTAGAAAACTAATTAAAAATACTAAACTAATTTATAAAAAACTGGAAAAATTACTAAAAGTACTTAAGACAATTACTGAGGAAATGGTAAAAAGAAGAATCCAAAAAGCACTTTATATAAGCAGTTAACAAGCTGAATAAGAAATTTACCAGGAAAACCCTTTACCAAAAAAAAATAAGTTGAATAAGCTAAAAGGCATAAACTGGCAAATGTGTATAAATAATTAATGGTGCAAATGGATAACAGAAAAGACCCAAGGGCGAGTTGGTGATGAGAGTGTGTGTTGAGGTGTTGGTGTGAAAGGGAGAGGTCATAGGTTCGAAACCTGTGACCTTTCTTTTTGAAAAACATTTTTATTTTTGAAATTTTCTTTTAAAAAGCTAAAGAACAAGTGAAAATAAGCTTATTTAATAAAGGCACTTATATAAGAAACTTAGAAATAAGCTCAGAAAAAGCAAATGTAAATGGCAAATTAGCTCTGCTTAACTAGGATACTTATTAAGCTAAACTGTTTTGCAATTTTAAGATACAAAAAGGCAAAAGTGAGCAAATTAAGTGATAAACCTATACTACCTAGACTAATAGCTAAAAGAGATACAAAAATAAGCACATAGAAATGAGTTAAGCTCTTACAAGTGAAATCATAAATAGACTTAAACTAGTACTTTTTTAAAAGTAAAATGACAAACTTTAAGCTAAGTTTAAGACTCAATAAGCACTTGGAAATAAGAAAAAGCTACAAACAGATGAAGTTTAGCATACAAGGAACAGATTAAAACAAAAATTAAAAAAAATGGTTTTAAAATAAGCTAAAATAAAACAAATGAAAACTGAGAGAAGCCAACTTAAAACTATTTTTTTTGATTTTTCTGAGTTTGAAAGAGGCAAAGTGCAGCCCTCATTTTAAGCTAGTAAAAGTTATCTTAAGTTCAAAATAAGCATAAACAAATTTGGTTTAGAACCAAATGAGTTTATGTCATGAATTTTAGAGCTTAAAACAGACTTATACTAACTTAAAATTGCTACTGAAATTTGGACTTTTTTTAAACTTTGGAAAATGAAAGAAACACTTGGACAGATATTTAGACTGAAATCTCAAAGGACAAATGTACAAATTAAACAAACCTATTCTACTGCATTATTAGACCATAGACACACTTGAAATCAACACTAAAAAGCTACTAGTGAAAATCTACTCAAATAAGCTAAATAACAAAGCAAGAAACCACCAGATTCAAAAACTTAGAAGATAAGACCATCAAATGAAAAGATGAACTATAAAAGCTCATTTAAACTTAATAGAAGACCTAATTAAAGCTTAATGAACTTGGCCGCTAAATGTTGTAGTGTACAAGCTCAAGCATAGTAACAATATGTTCCACTACTTGTGCCCAACACCCCTTTTTAAAATTTCAAAAACATTTTTAGTTAAAACAGATCAAGAAAAGCTTTAAAACTTATAAACGATTGAGGTTAAGGTTCATATTGAAGACAAATAAAGCAAGTATTTCAGAAGATAATAGCAACTAGTAACTAGTCAACTATTATGCTCATTTTATTAGATTTTCTCAAACGTTTTGTAGAAAAAATTATAAAGTAAAAACAGATTATGATAAGCTATAAAATAGATGTATTAAGCAATAAAATGACAGTATAAGCAAAGAATAAGTGCGATAAGCAAACTTAAAATAAGTAGAAAAAGGAAGAAAAGTGTTCCTTATCCTTTGCTCTAAACAAGGATATTTACTGCTAAATGAGCATGTCAAAGCTCTTTTTTATAGCTTGTTTGACCAAGCTAGTTCAGAACAACATAGCTATTCCTTGCTAGCTTATCATCAAAGCAATCCATAATAAGTAAAGGTATTAAGGGGAGATTTAAAGTGAAATGCGACTAGGGTCAGTTTAGCTTTTGAGGGCTAAACTGAGTATAAGATAGCTTAATTGAGCTTATTTAAGTGATAAGACTAAACATTGCTTAATAAAAGTTCATTAAGTAAAACATAATTGAAGAGAACAATTGAAATAAGCTGATAATTTTATTAAAACTCAAACGTTTACAAGCTTTTAAGAGTAAAAATGCATTAAAAAGAACAATAAGCTAAAAATTACATTAATAAGCTAAAATTAAGCTAAATCTACTATTTCCTACTCCTAGATATCCTTTTATGTATGTGATGAGCTCTTTATATAGGAGTATAAAGAACCTTCTAGCCTCTTAGACGCTCCTCCTATCTCTAATCCAAGCCCTCTAATCTTGTTTATCCTCCAAGCAATAGATCTTGACCGTTGATTGCCCTACACATCCCATCAAACAATCATATGGTGTGGGATTGCCAACGTGGATAAGTGAGTCAGGGTTGTCAGGTGTCAGGCTTCTAGAAGCATATGAGAGGGCGTGGGAGTGTGGATTTTTACCCTCGTGTTCGTTGAGGCAGGGTTAATGGAGGGAAAGGGTAAAACGATGCACAATGTTTTTGACATATACATTTGGGGCGTTGACTTGGGCTAGGTTAATGGTTTTGGGTTATTATTTTAGGCTGGGAAGGGATAATAGGATCAATGGGTTAAACGGGGGTTAAGGGTGTTTAAAAGTTAAGGACTTAGGGTGTAATTGTTTTGGACAAATGGTGTTAGTCCCTAAGGACTAACTGTGTAAGTATTCAGGGACTAACGGTGCAATTGTTTTAGGGTTTCTTTTAGGTTAAAGGTTTAATGGGATTGGATTTGAGATAAATTTGCCTTCGGCTTTGATTTCTTGTACTCTTTCCATTCTCATGCCCGGTTTTATCCGTTTTGCTTTGTTTTTGTCCTTTTGTGCAATATCCATTACCTACAAGATACAATTCACAATACAAACGAATACAATGCATTTTTCTATATTTATTGGTCATTATTGGTCTTTTTAGCTTGTTTTATTAGGTAAAAGGTATGTGTATTTAAGCACATACTAATCTTCATTACCTTAAGTTTTTATAAAAACCTAAGCTAATTTGGGTAAACATTTTTACATAAACGCAACTTACTAAACCTTTTAAAAATAACTTTTCATTTTACATTTCACTTTCTATATTTAGAAAGTCTACCCTAATTCACCAAATTTCACTCACTTAACTTTTCACCAACATAATACATTTCCCATAAACGCCTAACACAAAATCATCCAACTATTGACGTAGCAATGCACGCTAAACGTCACTACTTTTCCATTATCACTATTCGTGAACAAATAGAATACTTATCACTAAGCACAAACGCACTCAAAATGAGATGATCATACACCTCAAAACGGTATCATGCACCTATTCAAACCACTTAGCACACATATATAACACATAGCACATAAGAATCACACAAAACTACGGACCTACACCAAATCTCTTGAAGAAATGTGCTCATAGAGTGTGGAGACGGCGTCGCCAGCATAAAGCGACGCCGTCGTGATCTATCTAGTGACGGCGTCAGATCTCTGGTGACAGCGTTAGAACGTGGCCGACCTAAAGAAACCCTTGAAGATTTTGTGTCACGAGATTAAGAAGTCCATTTCACTTGTGCGCGAAGTACCATATATTGTTTTGATCATAACTCCTTCATACGAACTCGGATTTCAACTATTCAACAACCCACGCGATCGCAGCGAGAAAATCTACAACCACGCGAAAATGACACCGTGACGGCGTCGGGATGTTTGGCGACAGCGTCGGGAATGCCGACCTAGGGTTTGCCTATAAATATAGCCTCAGAACTTCGTTTTTATTAAGCCCCCAACCCTAAGTCCGATTCTAGTGTTTGGGTAGATGTTTTTCTAGCAGCTTAAAAGACCTAATTCATTTCATAAACATCTTCGAATGGTTTGGACTTTACATATTATTTTATTTTATGTATCAATTCCTTTTGAGATTTATGATTGATTTGTTTGAGTACGCTTGGATAATTCATTAGTATATATTATTTCGTGTATGCATAAAACTGTCATTAGTTGATCTAGATCTTGTTGTATGTGGACATAATAACTGAGTATAATTGATTATAGTTTATAATTCTTGTTTCCTATTGCTTCTTGTTGATGGATGTACGCGTTAGGCTCTAGAAAACTAGCCATAAGATATTAAATTGGCATAGACGTCTAGGGAAACACGAGTGTGTAGAAAGGATACCATTGGTAACAGTCTTCATACTACCTTACCTCTAATATTGTTGATTACTCTTAAGTGTTTTAATGCATGTAATGTACTCTTAGGGGCCTTGTAATAGTCTTCATACTACCTTACTTGTGCGTTGCCCTAACGGAATATTACAAAGATGACGGGTTCGTGTAATTCGTTCATGAAGTAGGAAATACTTACACATTACATCTCAAGTGTGACAAAGCAATAGGTAGAATTGGATAGCTAGCAAGGAGTAGTGCATCCCAGGTGAATACGCTTCGTGGTATAATTGTTTTCTAGTTTATTTTATTACAATTAGAGTAGTCATTAGCTAAATCAAAACCCCTTCAAACCCAAGATTTTACTTGCTTTCATAAAACATAAAAATACAAAAATAATCTTCCTTCAACCCTTATACCTTAGTGAACATTTTATCCGGCCTTCACAATGTCATTCCCCTAGAGAATGATAACAACCCTCGAGTCTTGCCTATACTACACTGCAACGATTAGGTGCACTGCCTAGGGAGTTGTAAAACTTCTTATTGAAGTCTAACGACGACCACACATCAGTTGATCACCAAAAAAGAATCCTCTTCCTTTCCTCCCAAACCAATACTCTAAACAGTAGACCGAATCGACCATCATTCAGGAAGTGAAGTCATAGAATCATCGGTATTAACAAGGTACCTAACCGTCCACATAGAACACCCTTTCATCATCTCGTATATAGTAAAATCTCTAGAGCCAATATTATCTCTACATACAAGAAGCAGACACCCACGTGACTTGAACAATCTCCCTTGTAGATGCAAAATGCCAAGTATATCTATTACTACTAACATTGGATTATCACTACCAATACTATCGCCAAAAGACTGCAAGAAGTTCCTTCCCTGATGCAACCCATGAGGGATTTCTATGGTTGTTATAATTGGATGATCATGGTCTTCAATGTTTAATTTGTAAAGGATAAGCTGCCTATTCTCAGTTTCTAGCCAATGGAAGGCATCTGTCTAATATATTACACTTGCAAATTAAGCAAAATTGTAGTAGATTAACCGATCCCTGCATAGGCTTTAATTGCCTTTCTCTGAAGAGTAAACTTGAATTTCAAGGTCAGAATTTAGGTGTGCAACAACTTGCACCACTGATGTGTCGTCGTGTAGGTTGTTATTTTTGTTATCAAGTTTTATTATTTATTTTATGCCGAGTATACCTAAAAACAACACAAATAAGCAGTGTACCCGGTCAAATGTAGCTTCGTTGGTAGGTAGGGTGTCGATCACTAAGAGCGAGAGCGTTAATTCTTAATTATCAGTATTTAAATTATCTAAGTTAGTACTAAATTAATCTAATTTATGATAAACCTAAGCTAATGATAAAAGGGGGTTTTAGTTTGAGAGACTGGCACGAGTTTGGGTTATCTAACCTAGGGTTTGATGACAAGTAAAGCAATAAACACAAACAAGAAGATAAACAAACGATAGAGGAGTGGTCAAGAACTAATGTAAGGAAAACATATCAACCATGAATAATCTGATAAAACGTAGGTTTGTTTATTTAGTACAATGAGTGCTTATCTCAAGATGACATATCATTCCTAGATTTAGGCGGTACTTCTTCCTAAAACCTAGACACGTTAATTCTGTCATAATTAAACGCATCCGCATAAAGCATCCTTTTCGTTGATTATAATCTATCTTAGGAGATTAATAATGGTGATCTTATTAAACCCTAGCTCATCGAGACTTTACCCACTTACTGCTTAACGGCTCTTTATATACTAGTAGTCCACTGTCCGAGTCTTTACCAAGGGAAGCAGAACGTTATACTAGGTCACCTGCTAGAACAACTTATTCCCTTAAACCAATGGTAAAGGTAGGTCAATATTTGTGATCCTGTGATTCTAGATATACAAATCGCAGATATAGAGAGTTATCCCGGACTCTTAGCCTACGCCCAAAGAACACCGAAGTTGTAGCGCATTAAATACGTAGGACTAGACCCAGTTGAATGATAGGTCGCGTACTTAAGCACGTAAACGAGTATAAATTGATAAACATAATCAACAATCAACGATAAATTAAGCAATCGATATATAGCAAAACAAATCATTAACCTTCAACAACATGGCTTCATACCTAAATGTTATCAATCGTGAAGTCATTGTAAAAATACACAGGGTTTCATATATGAACGATTAAAGAAAAGAAACCTTAACCGAACGCGTATTTGGTTGTGCAAAGATTATAAGAGTTTTCCTATGATCTTGAGGCTCTTTTCTGACCTTCTATGCTCCTTAAATCCATCTGCTAGTCACTTGGTTGGGTTTAGGGTCTTCACTTGCAATACCTAAAACAAATTTATTGGAGGAGAGAGGGTGAATTTATAGAGTCTGGAAAATGACTGATGCGCCATCGTATCGAGCGTATGGGATAATGGCGTAATGGGGTATTTCTTACAGTAGGGACCACAATTGATACATCTTTTTAAATCTTCCAATGTTTTGACCTTCGATACGGCGTATTAAGTCTTTAGGATACTACGAATTGTCATCTATCCTTTCGAGTTATTTGTGAAGTGTAGGCACGGATACGCACGTAACTTCTTGATAGGATACGGCTTATTGAGAAAACAAAAAAGACAAAACTAGTTGGTTTCTTCTTTGTTGAACTAAAGTATTATATACGACGTATCCTTGATGCGGATAGGCGTATCTTACAAAGTCCAGGCAATAGTCTTTAATTCATCAAAGTCTTGGATAAGTCGTATAGGTCTAGAATAATACATCGTATTGGCTGTCAGATCAGTAGACTTTCTCGAACTCTTCGTTTAAGCTTCAAAATACATGCTTTTTAGCTTATCTTCACAAAGTACTCTATAATTACTACAAATCTCAAATATAAATGATTAAGTACTACTACCTCCGTCCCACATTAAGTGTCCACTTGACTTTTTCAAAGTCTTTTTTCTTTAACTTTGACCTTAATGATTTCTTCTTTACGTTATATGATACTAGATGCAAGATATATGAATGGATAGGTAGGTGGGGGGGATATATTTTTTCGTTGGTAGAATTTTTCGTTCAATATTATATAACACAAACAAAAATAATTAAGTTCAAAGTTTGGATAAAAAAAGACATAACGATTTCCATTGTGGACACTTAATATGGAACAGAGGAGAGTATTCTTTGCCATTAATTATCCAAAATGAGTAATTAACATGTGAGTAATTTACATGGGATAAATGATGCTATAAAAGTGACGCTATTTGATGTCATCAAATATCCCCCACTTGAGTCCTACTTGTCCTCAAGTAGACTTTAGAGAATTTATGAAAATATATCCCAACCGTAGTTAAGAATTTTTCCTTAAATAAATTATTTGATCAATTACTAGTACACAACCAAGCACCTCATGAAATAGGAAAATGAAAACTCTCAATTCGCTTAACTAATCTATGTTGTAACATTAACTAATCCACTCAATTGCTCAGTCATGACGTGTATTCTATCATAGGCTTGGCAAGGATACACATCTCCACCACTAAAGCTAAGGAGTAACAAGTCTTATAAAGGTAAATTGGGTTTTCAAAAGGTTCAAGGGTTTGATAACTCTTTCTAATCTCCATCGATGCCAATATTCTAGAAAAGGCAGCAAAATCACACATACACATCCGTAATGACAGAATAGGCACATATGACTGCATTCGAACCTTAACTTGAATAAGCTAAAGAACATGACTAGTAGTCTTTACCAAAAGTCGTAAACCAGTAAGGGCGACAAACCACATATACACATCCATAACGATGGAATAAACATACATGATTGCATTTAATTCCCCCACTCGAGTAAAACAAAGGGTTAGGACAAAGAGTGATATAGGGTAGAGATCTTCTAATCCTTTCTCCAAAAGTAATAAACCAACAATGTGAACAAAATCACACATACATGGCTGTAACGACGGAATAGACACATGTGATTGCTCGCATCCTCATTCGAGTAAGACCTAAGGTTAGGGATTAGGAAAGGGAAAGTAATTGTTGTTAAATAAAAAGAACAAAACAAATAGATTAAGTCCAAACAAATAAGGTATAGTGTTTCTAGCACTTTCTTGACCATTCTCATGATAAAGACATAAATCGTGGACTACTCCATGTTTAGTAAACACGAACCAGACTCGAAAAACATCTTGATCAAAGATAAATGAAAACAACCCTTAGTTGGCGTTCCCATAACGGTTAACTCCCAATTGTCCATAATATACATACTTTACAAAAATTAGTGGTGATATCTACCACTTTATACAAGACTTTACATCGTTGATTTATAACATGTATCAACGAATAATCGATCCTTCAAATAATTTCATCGGTTTAAGCTTAAGTGAACCGACTATCTACTTCTCCAAACTTCAACCTCTTTTTTGTTGTAGTTTTCTAATTTTTTTGATTTTTTATATAAACATACTACGAATTTCTGCATAATTTCACCATCTTCACGATCACGATCAATCTAGATAATTTATCCATAATCCTCCATACTTCGGATGTAAATAATAATTTGTGATAGTAGTAAAACATACTGAAAAACTACTACTTTTTACATTCCCATTGCATTGAGCAATTTCTCGACCTAACTATGGATAAAAAATTAACACATGCCCAATTGCATTGTGCAATTTTACCGACCATACCAAAGATAGAAAATTTCTATTGCAATACAGGAAATATAATATTTTACAAAAAAAGCAACTAGCAACTGATTAAGGACTCAATCTAATAGGGTAGGCTAAGGTGTAAAGGTGTAACAAAACAGATATTTGGTGTAAGAAAAAGAATAGAATGGCTCAGCAGGTTTTTCTAGGGGTATCTTACTCTTAAAATGAGAGTAAACAAAAGGGTTTACTAAGTAGTGTAGTTAGTTAATATCACAACATATCTAGGCTTTTTAGGTGTAATAGAAATTTACCAGTTTAGAATATGTCACTCCATCTATTTAACATAGTACTTATATTGTGGTCTCGAATAGATATACCAAGCCAAATTCTAAAGTCTACAATGTCACCGGCACACTCATAATTTTGTGGAATTTTGGGTAAATATTCAGAAACGGATAAGGCTGAACCCTCACAATATCTAATAAGGGTTTTGTGTGCATGGTATGTAACCAGTAATTTCACGAAAGTATGCTCGAATTTTTTTTAAATTTAAACATAATTTAAGCATACTAATGTGAAAAATAGGACAAGTAAGCGTTCTAATTCTCCTCCCCCCACTTGAATTATACAACGCCCTCGTTGTATGAATAAAACATTAGAAATGAGAAATTAAAAGAATTAGAACGAGAAACTCCCTTGGGATTTGCTTGGTATGATTTTCCATGTTGACTTTATAAGTAAGAATGTGTGTTGTAGAGTGCGTTTGAATGCCCGTATGACTACAACACATATTAGATTCCAGAAAATACTCCACCAACGTTGTCGTTTTCATTCAGAATGTCATGTATTGAGCATAAGAAAACAAGTGCATATTCTATCTCCGTGTATTCATTGGTTAGATTCAAAATAAAAACCTAAAACTGTACATGAAGTCGATACGCTATATCCATGCCCCAGGATACGCCGTATTGATACCTGTAAAAAACAATCCTAAGTACAGGTCAGAAGTCGAATACGCTGTATTTGTTTAACGAATACGCCGTATCGATCAGTCTAACAATAAAGTTTAAATTGCAGATAAATAAAGACTGAATAAGGCCCAGGTAGTCAATACGCCGTATCCATGGGGTTTGGATACGCCGTATAGACAGTCTGGGAAGACATAATCGATAAGAAAATTGAAAATACATTTCGGGTTGTCTCTCGGCAAGCACTTTTGTTTACAGAAAAGTCTTTAAGATAGACTTGCCCCAATTTAATCTCAACCTTATAAAACAACTTGGGGTCGAACGGGATGCCAAACGACACATATAAATTTTTAATAATAAAAATTAATGACATCCCTTTGTAAAAATGTTTTCGAATCATGACTTTAATCATTATGAAAAACTCTTTTATAAGTGAAAGATTTACGGTTTATGTCATGATTCGTTTCAAAGCTCTCGTCAAACTCATGGGGATTGGTATCAGCATTATCATTGATAATACTATCCGATGGTTTGATAGAACCATCGTTCAAAGGTAATTCGATGTTGACTTTATCATTATCATTTCTCGAATCCGTTTTTAAATCGTTGACAGAAGTTAATTTATAAAAAAAAGAACTTTTGTCATATATGCAAATGTAATCTTCATCGTCAGATTCGTCAAGCGATATTCTAAAGTCAATCTCATTGTTATCAAGAGGATTTACCGAAGGTTCGGATGAGATCTTGTGGTTAGTTGCCAATGCATCATTGTAGACAATGGCAGGGAACTCGTTCTCAAAATCATATGAGACTTCCGATCCAGATGTTAGAGCATCATTGTAGACAATGGTTGTGAATTCCTTTTCAAAAGATCTAAGGTAGTGAACGTCTTCATCATACCAGATCTTACCATATGTAGCAGTCTCCCAGTTATACACCTGACCACGCCTACAAGCTTTTTCCTCTTCAAACCGAATATATTCCTCCATAGGAATATCAAGGTTGTCCATTTTATCCTGTAATAAATCGGCTAGGAAAGAAAATGGTCAAATACCCTAATACATCGTATTTAGTGAACTGAATACGTCGTATTGATGATAGAGTCGAATAAGGTGTATTGGTTTAGAAAAAAAATTATACGCCGTATTCAGTATTGGACTCAGAAAGTTACAGTGAACTGCAATAATGCATAAAAACATACAAACACACAAATATGCAAAATATACAATGCATACAATCAAACACATAAATATGCAAATTAATCTAAACTAAGACACTAATAAAAACAAGAATTAAACAACTTCACTCCTCGGCAGCAGCGCCAAAAACTTGATGTGTCGTCGTGTAGGTTGTTATTTTAGTTATCAAGTTTTATTATTTATTTTATGCCGACTATACCTAAAAACAACACTAACGGGCAGTGTACCCGGTCAGATGTAGCTTCGTTGGTAAGTAGGGTGTCGATCACTGATGACATCAAATAACGTCTATGATATAGCATCATTTATCCCGTATAAATTACCCATTTTATATAATTATTGCAAGAATTAGTACTTAATTGCTTAATTTATTATTTGCAGTAATCATGGAGTACTTTGTGAAGTTTATATAAAAGGCACGCATTTTGGAGCATAAATGAAGAGTTTGAGAAAGTCTACTGATCTGACAGCAAATACGTCGTATTATTCTAGACCTATACGACGTATCCAAGACTTTGAAGAATTAAAAGATCATTGCCTGACTTTGAAGAATACGCCGTATCCGAATCAACAATACGACGTATATAATACTTGGTCAACGAAGAATAAACAACTGGTTTTACCTCAATACGCCGTATCCATCATGAAAATACTGCGTATCCGTGCCTACACTTCACAGATAACCATGGTCAACAGTCAAAGATCCTTCATTTAATACAGTCAAGAATCGATAATCATACATTTAATGTAGTTAATAAATGTGGTCAATAGTCAAGAAATCCTACATTTAATGCAGTCAACAATCATCATTTCTGCCATTAATGTATTTAATGAACGTGGTCAACAACGAAAGAATCCTGCAGTTAATACGTCGTATTGATTACATTCAATACGGCGTATCTACCCCATTTCCAGACTCTATAAATACCAATCCCTAAACTCAGTTTTAGGTGTGCAAGTGAAGTCCTAAACCACCAAGTCAGCTATCAGACGATTAGAAGAGCAAAGAAGGTCAAAAAAGAGCCTCAAGATCATAGGAAAACTCTTGTAATCTTCGCACAACCGAATACACGTTCGATTAAGGTTTCTTTATTTTAATCGTTCTTATTTCAAACCGTGTGTATTTTTACAATGACTATCAGCTGATACCTTTAGGTATCATCCATGTTTATGAAGATTTAATGTTTGGTTTGTTTATCTTAATTGTCTTAATTTATCGTTGGTTGTTGTTTATGTTTATCAATTTATACTTGTTTATGTGCTTTTGTATGCGAACTATCATTCAGCTGGGTCTAGTCCTACATATTTAATGCGCTGCAACTTCGGTGTTGTGTGGGCGTAGGCTAAGAGTCCGAGATAGCTCTCCATATCTGCAAGTAAGTGGGTAAAGTCCCGATGGGCTAGGGTTTAATAAGATCCCATTATTAATTACCTAAGGTAAATTATAATCAACAAAAAGGATGCTTTATGCGGGCACATTAATTGTGACAGGATTGTTCGTGTCTAGGTCTTAGGATGAAGTACCGCCTAAGTCTTAAGAATGATATGCCGCTTCGAGATAAGATATCATTGCACTAATAAACAAACCTGCATTTTATCGGATTATTCGTGGTTGATATGTTTTCTTTATATTAGTATTTGATCGCTTCTCTATCGTTTGTTAATCTTCTTGTGTGTGTTTATTGTTTTACTTGTCATCAAAACCTTAGTTTAGATAACCAAAACTCATG
Organism: Tanacetum coccineum; assembly: GCA_026074375.1. Taxonomy (NCBI): domain Eukaryota; kingdom Viridiplantae; phylum Streptophyta; class Magnoliopsida; order Asterales; family Asteraceae; genus Tanacetum; species Tanacetum coccineum. The sequence continues at coordinate 40,020 of BQNB010001055.1, forward strand.
CCAGCCTCTCAGGCTGAACCACCCCTTTATCATTAGCTTAGGTTTTGCATAAATTAGATAACTAAAATACTGATAAATTAGATATTAACGCTCTCGCTCTTAGTGATCGACACCCTACTTACCAACGAAGCTACATCATGACCGGGTACATTGCCAGTTAGAGTGTTGCTTTTAGGTATAGTCGGCATAAAATAAATTATAAAACTTGATACATAAATAACACCTACACGATGACACATTAATCACTAAGAGCGAGAGCGTCAAATTCTTAATTATCAATATTTTAATTATCTAAGTTAGTACTAAATTAATCTAATTTATGTTAAACCTAAGCTAATGATAAAAGGGGGTTTTAGTTTGAGAGACTGGCTCGAGTTTGGGTTATCTAATCTAGGGTTTTGATGACAAGTAAAACAATAAACACACACAAGAAGATAAACAAATGATATAGGAGCGGTCAAGAACTAATGTAAGGAAAACATATCAACCATGAATAATCCGATAAAATGCAGGTTTGTTTATTTAGTGCAATGAGTGCTTTTCTCGAGGCGGCATATCATTCCTATATTTAGGCGGTACTTCTTCCTAAAACCTAGACACGCTAATTCTGTGACAATTAAATGCATCCGCATAAAGCATCCTTTTCGTTGATTATAATCTATCTTATTAGATTAATAATGGTGATCTTATTAAACCCTAGCTCATTGAGACTTTGCCCACTTACTACTTAACGGTTCTTTATATACTAGTAGTCCACTGTCCGAGTCTTTACCAAGGGAATCAGAACGTTATACTAGGTCACTTTATAGAACAACTTATTCCCTTAAACCAATGGTAAATATAGGTCAATATTTGTGATCCTATGATTCTAGATATACAAATCACATATATGGAGAACTATCCTAGACTCTTAGCCTACGCCCAAACAACACCTTAGTTGCAGCGCATTAAATATGTAGGACTAGATCCAGTTGAATGATAGGTCGCATACTTAAGCACGTAAAAGGGTATAAGTTGATAAACATAATCAACAATCAATGATAAATTAAGCAATTGATATAAACAAACTAAACATTAAACCTTCATAAACATGGCTGATACCTAAAGGTATCAGCCGATAGTCATTGTAAAAATACACACGGTTTCATATATGAAAGATTAAAGAAAAGAAACCTTAACCGAACGCGTATTTGGTTGTGCGAAGATTATAAGAGTTTTCCTATGATCTTGAGGGTCTTTTCTGACCTTCTATGCTCCTTTATTCGTCTGCTAGTCGACTTGGTGGTTTAGGGCTTCACTTGCATACCTAAAACTGAGTTTAGGGTTTTGTATTTATAGAGTCTAGAAATTGATTGATACGCCGTATCAGGCGATGTGGGATACGACGTATTGGGGATTTCTTAAAATAGGAACCACGATTGATATCTTTTATAATCTTCCAATGTTTGACCTTCGATATGGCATATTAAGTCTTCAGGATACGGCATATTAGTTCTTCAATCATTCGTGGTTATTTGTGAAGTGTAGGCACGGATATGCCGTATCTTCTTGATGGATACGACGTATTGAGGTAAAACTAGTTGGTTCTTCTTTGTTGACCAAAGTATTATATATGACGTATCGTTGATCTGGATACGGCGTATTCTTCAAAGTCAGGAAATGGTCTTTTAATTCATCAAAGTCTTGGATACGTCTTATAGGTCTAGAATTATATGGCGTATTGGCTGTCAGATCAGTAGACTTTCTCAAACTCTTCGTTTAAGCTCTAAAGTGCTTGCCTTTTAGCTAATCTTCACAAAGTACTCCATATTACTGCAAATCTCAAATATAAATGATTTAGTACTAATTCTTTGTAATAGTTATACAAAATGGGTAATTTACATGGGATAAATGATGCTATAAAAGTGACGCTATTTGATGTAATCAACCACTTTGTAGTCAAGTGATTTTCTAGGATTAAAAGCCATTCTCAATACAACGGATACGTGAAAATGTGAATCGTCATGCGAGTTTTTTGTTGCAGAAGCCTTTTTAACAAATTAGTGCATGGATTATGTACCTAATTAAAAGCAAGCAAAGTCGAACCACTACACAGAAGCAAACCGGGCAAGATTGCAAGATCTTAACATTATCAACTTCTTCAGTGGAGCCAAGAGTGAAGGAGTTATCCATAGCGGATTTTCTTTACTCAAGTTTGGAATCTAACGACGCAAAATCACATTCAAATAAAGATCTACGATGATTAACAAAAAGACCAGTAGGAGGGTCAAGGTTAGGGATTTTGCTACGAATAAGGGTGAAAACAGGAGAAGTGAGAATTCTTGGTCATTGTTTTGATACGGTTTTAAAGAGATAGATACATAGAATAGGTAATCGGATTAATATTTCAGTCAAAAGAGCATCGTTTGTAAGGACTAGATGTGGTTGTGTAGAGTTTTCTTGAGCACGTGTGCTACGATTTTGTGACATCATCTCCGATATGTAGTATTTTTGAAGTTGTTGCAAGAATTATTAAAATGGAATATAAATAGTGAGTTAAAGCACTTTGGGAAAACACAAAATTGGGTGGGAAAAGCACTGTGGGAACACACAAAATCCGAGACATCATTAAATAGGGAATACAAGAGGAAAAGCTAAGACCAAAATTGCAGGGACAAAATTTGCAGTTAAAGTATTTTTCTAGTAGGGTAAATTTTAAAGGTAAATACCACTTACCCAAGTCAAACTCTAACAAATAAACTATCATCAATGGTCCCTATCCTTAAAAGACATTGACCTGTTATTATTTTGGACACCACCCCAATTGAATTGTAAAAGTTAAACTTATCAAAACATATTACTTCAACATTTAAAAGTATACTATGCTGAATAAGGTTTCACCATAGTAGTTCATAAGTAGTTATTCACATTCAAGCAACATTGTTAAAGTGGACATAACATACATAAGTGATGACATCAAATAATGTCACATTATTAGCATCATTTATCCCAGCCATATTGCTCGTTTTATATTATTTTATATATGAATTGATACTTAATTGCTTATATTTATGAATTGCAGTTATTAGTGATGCGTATTTTCTTTTAAAGAAATTATTTAACAAGTTTTAAATTTATAAAAACTCATTCACCGTTGTCTACACGTACTAACGGGCAAAGAACCCGGTCGTATATAATGTAGGATTGGTAAATCCGAGGTCGTCCCAAGAGCTAAGTTTAGATTAGTTATAATTTGAAATGTCGCGTGCTTAAAAATGGTTTGAATAGTTTTGAGAATTAAGACAGGAAATAAAATGCATAAAAGTAAATTGAGAATAAGACTATAAGGAGAAAAGCGTACTAACCTAGTTATTTCATTACTACTGTTTATGACATGTTTCCTAGTGCAAAGTCTAAGTATCGTTTCATTAGTGTTCTAATATCAACATATCCGAATTGAATTTCATGGTATGTCCTATACTTCCAAGGATCCTAATTTCTAAAAAGCCTCGATGTTAAGGTATCCTGGTTGTAGCTATTAAGTACCAACCATTCGAAAGACTTGTCTATAACCCAAATAGGTTATTAGCCCTCTCTGAAAGAGTTCCTGTAGTTTTTAAAGTATTTAGAATAATTAAGGCGGTAATCGGATCGATTCCCACACTAGGGATATATGCCAACTTATCCTAGTACCTTGGTAATCATAAGTTTAGTAGTTTGCCTAATAAAAGGACTAACTGGATCAAAACTACCTTTCAATATTACCAAAATGCAGGGATCTATGACAAGCTATAAGGATATCTAACAAAACGATAATTAAACATGAAACATTGATCATAACAATAGTAATTACATAAATATGCCAGCACTAGAAGTGCTTAGCCACTCATGGTACCAATACATTAAGAAATAATGGAAGAATTCATTGATCGAAAGCTTATAATTCTTACAGTAGTCGTTTATGAATGATTAAATACAAAAGTAAGTAAAGTGATTTCTCCCTTTGACTTCAGATGGATTTCTTTGACCTATGGAAGCTTGGTTCGCCCCTTGATGATGTGGTAGAAGGGTTGATGATGAATGAGCAGAATGAGGGCTCTATTTATAATATTCAATCTTGTTACGGCGTAACCCTTGTGTATGGTTACGCCGTAATCATGTTCATGGTGGCTTCCTTTTTGTAGGCTTAAAGTTGTTACAACATAACTAAAATGTTCATGTTACGCCGTAATGCTAACTAGGATACGTCATCAATCTTCAAACGTAGTAGGTTACGGCGTAAAGGTTACACGTAATTACGCCGTAATCATTGTGATGACCGTTATTGCCTTAATTAGGATACGGCGTAACTCTTGCGGGGTGGTTACATCGTAACAAGTCTTGAAAATCCAACTTTTGCTTGTTTTTATATCCAAATCTCGTGTTTCTTGCTCAAATGCTTGATTTCTTCCTGTAAACAATAAATAAGTGAGGAAGTATCATTTTCAGGCATTTATGAGACATTTATGAGCATTTTGATAGGGATTTTGATACCAAAAAGTATTAAATATTTGATGTTATCAAATATCCCCCCACTTGACTTCTACTTGCCCTCAAGTAGACCTGTTAGAATAATTCATAAAAAGATTTTCCCAATTTAACTTGGAGAAATGAATTTATAATTTACTTATGCTAGAAAACATCAAAGCCAAACACCTCACAAAAAGGGGATCAAAATCACTCAACTCTCAAACTAGTCTAAGTGTTTCATATTTGGGAAGATTGCTCAACTGCACAGTCATAACATGTATTATATCATAAGCTTGGAAAGTACACAAATCTACACCAGTTAGAGTTAGGGTCTAAATGGCTCTTAAAGGCAACAAGGGTGACACACACAGCTTTAACAGGGTGAATCATTCTTTAAATGCAATCTTTACCAAAAGCGTTACACCAACAAGGGCGACGAAACCACACATACACATCCGTAACGACGGATGAGATATGTATGATTGCTCACTCCCTCATTCGAGTAAAACCAAAGGTTAGATTGGAGAATGATATATGGTAGGATAAAGACATGGAATGTACATTTAATTGTTGTTAAATAAAAACACAAAACAAGTAGTCTATATAATCTAAAGTTGTTATAACCGGCTACTGTCCATCCATAATTCAAGTGTCCAAGCGCGAAAATTTGATCTTCATATCAATAATGGGCTAGTGGTATATGTAGTGATGTAATTTATGCTTTTCATTAATGAAGCAGATCTCACTATCCCAACCTTCAAAATCAATAGATGGCTTATAGTTGCACCATCTTTATAACTAGTTGGTTTTATATCACGTAACCAACTTATAACAATAGGAGCTTATTCATACATTTTTTTCACGATACTCCTGTAGCATATAACATAAACATCACCCTACTTGAGATGAACAATATCGAAAGTGATGATACAGGGGGGTCTTCATAGATCAACAAGGAAAAGTCTTTCGCGAACGTCTAAAATTTCCGAACCCATTCACCCGAATGATGGACTTAAGTAGCCAGAGATTTCAACACAAAGATAATAGAGACTACAGGGTAGGCTAGGGCGAAATGGTGTGACGAAACATATGATATTAGGTTAAAACAAAAGATTGGCTAAACAGGGTGATCTAGGGGTATCTTGCACTAAAAATGAGTGCAACAAAAGGGTTTATCATGGGGGTCGACAAGTCAGTGTAACAAGTCGATAAACATAACACATATGGGCTATTTAGGTTAAATCCTAAATGTTGTCGTCTTGAACCATCTATTCCTACTAATCAATTAGGTCTCGAAATGATGTACAGGACAAGTTCTAAAGTCTACAATACTACCGCCACACTCATATTTTTGGTGGATTTTTGTATAATGGATGAAAATGGAATCATCAGGCTTAACCTCACCAATAGAAATAAAGGGTAAATGTGCATTCGGCAAAGATTTAATCTAGTTTAGTAAGAAAAACATGTCAAATTTTTAAAACTGACACCATTTTTTAAAGAAAACTAGAAAATCGAAGGCAAATATAGGTCAAGTGGTAATTCTACTCCCTTCCTTCTACTTGGTTTGTACAATGTCCCTATTGTACAATAAAGGAAATGAAAAATCTAAAATAAGATTAGAATTAGAAAAAGATACTCCCTTGAGTATTGCTTTAAACTTCAAATTATGGCGGTAAGGGATGAATTCCCATTAAGCGCCTTCTGAGCAACCTCGTTTCCCTTGAAATCACTAAACAAACCTAAATGCATTAAACATTTAAAATGAAATATACAAGAGAACTAACTCACTTTTGTAGGAATCACGGTTGCATTTAGCATAAGCAACAAGCCTTTTAAACCACTTGGTGGCCCAAGTGGACGAGTGAAGTCTCGTGAGGGTTTCCAGAGAACACGCCCACAAAGTTCATTTAAAATATACATGGTTTTGTAAATATTTCAAACTTATTTTCAGGTTTTGCAGAAAGAGGTTACGGCGTAACTCTTCAGGTTACGCCGTAACCATGTGGTTTAATTAAAAATCTGAAGGACTAGTTACGGCATAATTGTTGGGATTTAGAAGTGATAGTTATAATTAGTACTACCAGTACACTGTTAGTACTGCCAGTTATAGTTAGTACTGCTAACTTTGTATTAGTACTGTTAGTATAGTATGATTAGTATTGCTTAAGTGATATGCATGAGATATATTAGGAATAGATATGCATGATCATTTAACACGTTTTGTAAGCTCATTAGGGTTTCCTTGGTGTATAAAAGGAACCCTACGGCATTAGTTAGAGATACAAGTTTCATAATCATTCATAGTTAGTAATCTGTAAGCTAGCAGATTAATAGTAATCAAAGTTCTGTTTTATTCATTGTTCTTCTTAGCAATATAAGTTAGTTTCCACATAGCTTATATTGTTCATAGTCATTGTTTCTCTTGTAGTTAGTTTGGATCTATCCAGATTGGCTACCACCCTTAACAGGCTAGAAAGACCTATTAAGTCTGAGATCTACAAGTGGTATCAGAGCCTGTAGGGAAACTCTGAGTAAGAAGAACCCAAGCACATCAGTTATAAATCTTTACCTTTCAGATCTATTCAATGACAGGATCAGATGATGAAAATCCACCACCACCACCACCACAACAAACCCCAACACAACAAGCCCCTCACACTGTGTCAACAATTAAACTCCATATTCTAAAAAAAGGTGAGTATGACATTTGGGCCATGAAAATGGAACATTACTTGAGCCATACAGACTATCCTATATGGGAAGTCATACAAAAAGGAAATGGTCCTGTAAGTGTTTCAACAGATACAAATGAAGTAATAAAGGTTCTGCCTCCTAAAACTGCTGAAGAAATTTTAGCCAGAGAAAGAGAAAGAAAGGCAAGGACCACCTTGCTTATGGCTTTACCAGAAGACCATTTGGCAAAATTTCACAAGATGACTGATGCTAAAGAGATGTGGGATGCTATCAAATCTAGATTTTGTAGCAATGATGAATCAAAGAAGATGCATAAATTCATTTTAAAGCAACAGTTTGAAGGCTTTTATGTATCCAACTCAGAAGGACTGCACAAAGGTTATGACAGGTTTCAAAGTCTTCTGAGTCAACTTGAGATTCATGGTGCAGGTGTCTCCACTGAAGATGCCAATCAGAAGTTCCTTAGGTCTTTACCTTCTTCCTGGTCCCAAGTATCCTTAGTCATGAGGACCAAGCCAGGAGTGGACAGTCTTAGTTTTGATGATCTCTATAACAATCTTAGAGTCTTTGAGTCTGATGTTAAAGGCTCTACTGGATCATCTTCTAGTGCACAGAATGTCGCCTTTGTTTCTTCTGAAAGCACTAGCAGTACTAATGATGTTAGTACTGCTTATGGTGTTTCTACTTCTTCTGGCTACAACTCACAAAGGGAAAACTCTTCATCATACACTGATGAACTCATGTACTCTTTCTTTGCTAATCAATCCAGTGGTCCACAATTGGATCATGAGGATCTGGAGCAGCTTGATGAGTTTGATTTAGAAGAGATGGACTTGAAATGGCAAGTAGCCATGATTTCAATGAGATTGAAGAAGTTTTACAAGAAGACAGGTAGAAGGCTGCAGTTTGATGCCAAGGAACCAGTTGGCTTTGACAAGACCAAAGTTGAGTGCTTCAATTGCCACAAAACAGGGCACTTTGCTAGAGAATGCAGATCAAAAGGAAATCAAGAAAGCAGAAGGAGAGATGCAGGGAACACTGTATAGCAAAAGATAATGGGAGGAGACCTGGAAAACAAGAGGAACCTAAAGCTTTGGTAACTCTTAATGGAGAAGGTGTTGATTGGATGGGTCATGCAGAGGTATGACAAGAGAACTTTGCTTTTGTGGTTATTGTAATTTAGGTCTCAGACATATGAGGTAAAATCTTGTTAAAAAAGTATGTGGGAAACTCATAGCTAAAAATTAAAAAATTTATAGATGAACAAAGAGAACAACTTGGTGAGGCTTTAGTTTATAAATTCAAGCTATACTCAAGCTTTAAAAAAGGTTATGATGCTTTAATTAGTTACTTTTTCAAAAAAATAAACTTTGTATGAGGGAAAGATTAGGATTTATGAAAATTGATTTAGATGATAATATTGATGGGCTTACATTATCATAGATGGATACTTTTTAGCAGAAGCTGTAAAAAGAAAAGAATGAATTAAAAACCAAACTTGAGAATTTTCAATGTTCTTCTAAAGGCTTAGTCAAACTGCTAATATAGCCAGATGAGTACTAGGGACAAATCCGGGCTTAGGTATGGAGATCAAGTACATAATGGTGTCTTAAGTTATGAAAATGAAGTTTTTCAAAGTGTATTTGACAATAGGTCAAGTGATATAAAAGATAGTCATGTGCATGATAGATTTGCAAATGTTGAAGGCATGAATGCCGTTCCGCTTACCCATGACAGGGAATTACATGCCTTTAGGAGCCTGATAGAGAAGTAGTTGATTATATGTTCACATAGGTCTTAAAACAGTCTAAACTAGTGAATGTGATACGTCAAACTTGTAATTTGACTCTTTGTGAGTCCAATTCTAGTGCAAGAAAAAACTTGAATCTGTGCGCTGAAACAGGTGTAGTTAGAACCCAAAGTTTTAGTGCAACCTAACGTTTTGGTCTGATGCTCTATCATTTCAGGAGTATTAGTCAGACTAGTGATGATGAATATGTGATTCAACTTTAAAAGACCAGGAAAAAAACATTGTTTTTGCTTTTGTTAATACTGTTAAGCATGTAAAAACTCACTACGGGAAACGGTTAAAGTACAAAACCACATATGTCCAACGTCTTAAAGATATCTAGAGTGAGACTAGAATAGTTTAATGTCTAATTGTAGGTTGGTTTGGGATATGGGTTTACTAAAAAGGCATGTTTTGTATATGGTAGTTTTAGCCATTTATTAGAGGATTGTGCTTTTCATGAGAAAAGAATGGTAAACACGTTGTAAATTGATAACAAAAAAAAGGGGGGAGAGGTAAGGGTATTGGTCAAGGGGAGAATAGGCTAGTGTGGAAAATAGTGCAAAAGATTGGAATTACCAAACAAGTTTGTTCCAAAGCAGTACTACTAAAATTGGCATATTTCCAGTTAAATTTCCTGCTAGTAAACATCTCTTATAGTCAAGCTGAGCAATCACTTAGTACTGCTAGGAAAGGTTAATACTGCAAACCCATTGTAATGAAATCAGACCAGAAATAATTTTTAAAGTCTCATTACCTCATTAGAAGGCATCTAATAGAACAGCAGCACCAAAAGAAAAAATTTCAAATCAAAAAGTTAATACTGCTGAGATAAAACCAGTTAGTGCTGTTGGGGGGAAAAGGGTAACTACTGTTAAGCCCTCGTCAGGTTGTAATTGGAGACCCAAAAGACATTACTAGAACAAATTCTCCAAATACAATGGTGGATCAAATTTTAGAATAATGTGTTATTCTGAAGATCCACTCGGCAGTCCCAAGCCCAAGATGCTTGGGCTCACTGAGAGGAACTAATTTCTCTTATTTAATGTGCATGATAATCTCAAAGAGCTTTAAAAAACCCAAGGAATTGTGATAGTGGATGTTCAGGCACATGACTGGAAAACAATAGAGTCTACCTTGCGAATTTCAAGACTTAATGGTGGCCCTGTTGCTTTTTAGAGGTAGTAAAGGTTAAATAATGGTAAAGTAAATAAAGAATAGGAAAGTTAGATTTTGAGGATGTGTGCTTTGTGAAAGAACTACAGCATTTCAATCTCTTTTCTGTGTCACAGATGTGTGACAAGAAGAACAAGGTTCTCTTCACCTACACTGAATGTCTTGTGTTGTCTTTTGACTTTAAGTTGCCTGTTGATATTTCATGTATTACTTTTAGAGTCCCGTAGATAAAACATTTGTACAATTTCACTTAGAGAACATTGTTCCTTCTGGAGGTTGTGCTGGTTGATGCAAAGGAATCCGTTGAGGATTCTAACAAATGGCATAAAGGTGGGGTCATGTTAACTTTAAAACTTAAACAAAACTTGTGAGGGAAACCTTGTACAGAGGTTTACCTTCAAAGATTTTTTCAAATGACCAAACCTGAGTTGCTTGTCATAAGGTAAGCAACCACATAGGCTCCTCTGTAAGCTAAAGTAGTGTGCTATATTAGTCAGTCCTTACAGCTTTTGTATATGGACTTATTTTGACCACATCTGTTAAAGAGCATAAAACAATAAGATTTTTGCCTGGTTTTCCTGATGATTTAGAAGGTTTAGTTGGGTGTTCTTTTTAAGAACTAAGGATGAAACTAGTGGAATCCTTAAGGACTTTATAAGACAAATAGAGAACCAATTAAACAAAAGGTTAAAACTAATTAGATAGATAATGGCTACAGATTCAGAACAGGGGACATTATTGATATTCTATGGGTCAAGGGATCAAAAGGAAGGAAAACAGTAATTCCAGAATCCACAAAAAAATTGGAAGTTGTCTGAGAGAAAGAACAGGACCACTTAGTGAGGCTGCTAGAACAATGCTAGCAGATTCATTTTTACCTAACACTTTTTTGGGCCTGAAGCAAAGTTAATACATGCTTGTTATGTCCTTATATGGTATTAGTGACCAAGCCTCAAATAAGACACTTATGAACTTATAACTGGTCAAATACCAATCATAAGCTATATAAGACTTTTGGGTGCATGTGACCATTTGCAATACCTTGTGACCCATCTGGGCAGGAAGTTTGAAAGGGAAGTCTGATATGAAGGGTTTTTAATGGGTATTTTGTCCTAAATAGCAAGGCTTTTAGGGCATACAAGTATCTTAGTATTAAAAATAACCCCCCATCAACTCATCCACAATCACTACTCCTAGCATACCAATGCAATTATACAATTTAGAATACCAAGAGTGTTTAAAGATGAAACCTGCATATAAACTTTTTAGAAAATAAACCAAATGTTGCAGGGAAAGGACCTAATTGGCTGTTTGATCTTGATTATTTAACTGATTCAATGAATTATCAGCCTGTGAGATCAGAGAATCAAGCTAACAAAACTGCAGGTCCAGAAGAAGCTAATCATAGTGCAGGTACAAAAGATAATATTGATGCAGGAAATTCTAAAAAGGAAGCTGACCCTGCTCAAGACTACTTTGTACTGCCAATATATTCTTCTTATACTTCAACAGACAAGAGCTCAAAAGCAAAGAATGAAGGTGAAAAGCATACTAAGGATACTGGTTTAAAGACAAATGAGGAGCCAGTAGATCAGGAGGATCAAGCCTTTTTGGAAGAGCTTGAAAGGCTTAAAAGACAAGAAAAGGAGGCTAATGATGCAGCTGAAGTTCTTAGAAAGGAGTTTGCTCAAAGTACAGAGGATTTGCTTCTTCAAGCAGGAGCTGCTAGAGCTACCAGTACTAACACAGTTAATACTGTTAGCACACCACTTAGTACTGCTAATCCTTCAAATGTTTTTAGTACTGGTGGACCATCTAATCCTAATCTAACTAACTATGCTGACCAAGATGATTCTCAAATACCTGCTCTTAAGTATATTTATGGCAATTCAAATGATGGTATTTTTACCAATGCATCTTATGATGATGAGGATACAGTGGCTGACTTCACTAATTTAGATTCCTGTGAATGTTAGTCCTATTCCCACTTCAAGGATACACTATATTCATCCTACAACTCAAATTCTTGGAGATCCAAAATCAACAGTTCAAACAAGGAGCAAAGTGAACAAAAGTTCTGAAGCCCATGCCTTTATAAGTTATATTCAAAAGCAGAGAAGAAATAATCACAAGGATTTCCAGCACTGCTTGTTTGCTTGCTTCCTATCTCAAATTGAACCCAAGAAGATATCTGAAGCCCTTGAAGATGAATGTTAGGTTGATGCTATGCAGGAAGAACTGTTACAATTCAAGATTCAGAAGGTATGGATTCTTGTAGATTTGCCTTATGGGAAGAAGGCAATTGGGACTAAATGGGTCTATAGGAATAAGCAGGATGAAAGAGGTATTGTGGTTAGAAATAAACAGGGACATAGGCAAGAGGAAGGGATAGACTATGATGAGGTTTTTGCTCCTGTGGCTAGGATTGAAGCCATTAGGATCTTTTTGGCCTTTGCTTCTTATATGGGATTCATAGTTTATCAGATGGATGTGAAGAGTGCCTTCTTGTATGGCATAATTGATGAGGAGGTGTATGTGTCTCAACCTCCAGGTTTTGTAGATCCTAAGTTCCCTAAGAAGGTCTACAAGGTTGTAAAAGCTTTGTATGGTTTACACCAAGCTCCCAGAGCCTGGTATGCTACTTTATCTACTTTCTTATTGAAGAGTGGATACAGAAGAGGAACCATTGACAAGACTCTCTTCATCAAAAAGGACAAGAATGATATCATGTTGGTACAGGTTTATGTAGATGATATTATTTTTGGTTCTACAAAGAGGTCTTGGTGTGATGAATTTGAGGCATTGATGAAAAGTAGATTTCAGATGAGTTCTATGGGAGAGCTCACCTTCTTTCTTGGATTACAAGTCAAACAGAAAGAAGATGGTATTTTCATAAGTCAGGATAAGTATGTTGCAGAGATCCTGAAGAAGTTTGATTTTGCTAATGTGAAGACTGCCAGTACTCCAATTGAGACCCAGAAGCCTTTGACCAAGGATGAAGAAGCTGCTGATGTGGATGTACATCTTTATAGATCCATGATTGGCTCTTTAATGTACTTGACTGCTTCTAGGCCTGATATTATGTTTGCAGTCTGTGCTTGTTCTAGGTTTCAGGTAACTCCAAAAACCTCACATCTTCATGCTGTGAAGAGGATCTTTAGGTACCTCAAAGGCAAACCCAAACTGGGCCTTTGGTATCCTAGGGTGTCATCATTTGACCTGGAAGCCTACTCAGATAGTGACTATGCTGGAGCAAATCTTGACAGGAAATCCACAACAGGAGGTTGTCAATTTCTTGGCAGGAGACTTATTTCATGGCAATGCAAGAAGCAGACAATTATGGCTACTTCTACTACAGAGGCAGAATATGTTGCTGCTGCCAACTGATGTGGGCAAGTTTTGTGGATTCAAAATCAAATGTTAGACTATGGGTTCAATTTTATAAACACAAAGATCTACATTGATAATGAGAGCACAATATGCATTGTAAAGAATCCAGTATTTCACTCCAAAACAAAGCATATTGAGATTAGGCACCACTTCATTAGAGATGCTTATGAGAAGAAGCTTATCCATGTGCTGAAGATTCACACTAATGACAGTGTGGCAGATCTTTTAACTAAAGCTTTTGATGTTAGCAAGTTCAACTTCTTGATTGTTAGCATTGGAATGATAAATTTATAGCTGCATTGGTTCAGGGGAGGCAAGATGATATAGTTTTGAGTTATAAAGTTTGTAGATAAATTTTTTAGTTAGAAGATGGGTTGTGGATGACATGATGACTTTTGAGGTTCATATGTTGCATGTTTATTGAAGACAGAGTTAATATTGTTGGTATAACTCGTTTGCACTGCTGAGCTTAGTTACTACTGCTGAAGGATATGTTGCATGTTTATTGAAGACAGAGTCAATCCACATGTACTCATACTGCTAGGTTCAGTTAATACTGTTGAGTACATGTGGATTGGAATTGTCCTTAGATGCTAATTTGAGAAAAGGAAACTACTAAAAGCTTGGATGTTCTTTAAGTGTTGGTTTTAATCACCACACAATAAATGGTCATCAGTTCACCATGTCTAACAGACATCAAGAACTGGCTAGTCTAGAGCAAACGACTTCTGGTAAAGACTTTTCAAATCCGTTGATAGTTGATACTTTACTCAAAACTATATGGTTATCAATGCACCATGTTATTGCAATGAAGTAGGGATGAGCATATAGACCCGAATCCCGATACCGTATCGGTTCCGTACCGAAAAGGTACCGAATCTCGGTATACGGTACGGGACCGGAACCATGATTAGAGTAAAAAAAATCGGGACCACTAGTTCGGTACGGGACCGGTACCAAATCGGGAAATTACTAAAAAAAACAGGAAAAACCATCGATTTCCCGGTACCGGTACCCGAATCCCGTTCGGTACGGTACTGGTACCACTAATTTATGCTAGGGAAAAATCGGTACCACTAATTCGATACGGGACCGGTACCGTGCTCATCCCTACAATGAAGCATTGGCTATTCCAGGGCAAACGACAACTGGTAAAGAATTATCAAATCCATTGATGGCTGATAGTTTGACAAAAACTATACAGTTCAATGACCCACCTCTCTCAAGAGGTTACACACTTGGAAGTGGGGAGGACAGTTTGAAACTAATGGAATTGATGGAATTTATACAAAATTGTGTGACTTGGTGAGCAAAAAGAATAGAGAGAAATTGTGAGCTCGAAAACAGAAAGAGAGTTATGTGAAAAACAGAAAGAGTGAATTGGTGAGCAAAAAGAATTGAGAGATAATAAGTGAGGATAAAAACAGAAAGAGAGAAAGTGAGATTGGTGATGGACAAGTTCTTTGGAAGAATTTCAAGTTAATACTGGTCTTTTCAGTTAGTACTGCTGGGCATTACTTAGTACTGCTGGGTATTGCTTAGTACTGCTAACCATCCTTTAGTACTGTGGGGCTTAAAGTTAGTACTGCTAGGCTCATTTTAGTACTGCTAGAAGACCGTTAGTACTGTTTGACCCATAACTAAATTTCCTTCCCAATTTCTAGTCGTTGCTAAATTTCCGCCTACCGTCATGCTTATAGGCTATAATGTTTGACTAATTGAAGATTTCTAGATCTTTCTATAAACTTAAAAGATTTCTTCAAGATAAGTACAAATCTTCTTCAGTCGGTGACACTTTAAACTTTTAAATACACTCTCAACTATCAATTAACTCTACCAAATATCCATACTCTCTCTCACAAACATATCCCAGCACCTTAATCAACTTTCTATTCATCAATTGGCTACTTTGGAGTTTTACGACAAGCACAACATGGTGGCATACTTGGAGAAACCAGAGGGAAGTGCAGAGTTTCATCAGATCATTGATTTCCTAACTTCTAGTCACATTCACTATGCCCTCACAGAGAATCCAACAATATATGCTTCATTTATCAAACAATTTTGGACAACAGCTACTGCTAGCACAAATGTTCATGAAGAAGTAAAACTAACTGCTAGCATAGATGGACAAGCCAAGACCATCACTGAAGCATCCTTAAGAAGACATCTGAAGCTGGAGGACGATGGTGGAATTACTTCTTTACCCAACACAGAGATATTTGAGCAACTTGCTCTCATGGGGTATGCAACTGATTCTGATAAGCTTACATTTCAAAAAGGTAATTTTTCACCACAATGGAGGTTTTTCATTCACACAATTCTCCACTGCTTAAGTCCTAAAAAGACTTCTTAGGAGCAGTTTAGCAGCAATATAGCTACTGCTATTATTTGCTTGTCAACCAACATAACTTTTAACTTCTCCAAATTCATCTTTGATGCAAAGGTAAAGAATTTGGATAACCCTCATAAGTTTTTGATGTATCCTAGATTTATACAAATTTGTTTAAACAAGCAAAGGAGACTTCTTCAACCCCACACAAGAACCTATCCCACTCCTGTACTTACACAGAAAGTTTTTAGTAACATGAAGCGAGTTACAAGGGGTTATTCTGGTGACGACATTCCTTTATTTCCTTCCATGATCACTGCACCTGAATCATCTCCCTCAAGAATCACATCTTCACCATCCTTATCACCTCAACATACACCAGTCAGTGCTCCTTCAACTTCACCACCACCCATTCCAGAAACTACACCTACTGCAGAGGAGCCTGCTCCAATGCCCCATGAATCACCTCTCCAAAGTGTTCACTCACTTGGACGTGATGAGGGTAGTGTGTCACTTAATGAATTGATGGATTTGGTTACTCAGTTAACTACTAAAGTTGGAAGCTTAGAGAATGAATTGATGAACACCAAGAAGGTTTATGGTTCTGCTCTTACCAAGCTAGTCAACAGAGTGAAGAAGTTGGAGAAGCAAGTCAAGACAGGCACAGCTAGAAGAGGAACAAAGATAGTTCTTTCAGAAGATGAAGCTGTAGAGGAGGATTCTTCCAAACAGGGGAGGAGTTTGATTGACGAATTAGACATGGATGCTGATTTTTCTTTAGTTCCTCCACATGATGCAGAGATTCAGGAAAAGATTAGTGATGATACTGAGGTATTGCTAGAAGAGGAAGAGACTACTGAATTAATAGAAGAGCCTACTGAGCTTGTGGAAGATCAAGGAAGTGGTGAAAAAGGGGAGCAAGAGGTTACTACTGCTGATACTGCACTTAATACTGCTAGTGTACCATTTAGTACTGCTAGTGCAACTCCTGAGGTTAGTACTGCTGCTGAAAGTTTGGTATATATAAGAAGGAGTGCAAAGAAGAAGAAAGATAAAGGCAAGGCAATTGTGATTGAAGATGAATCTGTTCAAAAGAAGTCCAAGAAGCAAGTGCAAGAAGAAAGGCTTGGTTATGAAGAAGCCATTAGATTACAAGAACAGATTGATGAGGAAGAAAGAAAAAGGATTGCAAGAGATGCTGAAATTGCCAAACAATTGCAAGAAGAATATGATAAAGTTGGAAAGAAAGAAGCTGTAACTGAAGTTGATATTGCTCATGTCATTGATTGGGATGATCCTGCTGTTATAAGGTATCATGCTCTTCAAAATAGACCCAGATCTGTAGCTGAAGTAAGAAAGAATATGATGGTATACTTGAAGAATCAGGGAGGCTACAAGATGAAAGATTTCAAAGGAATGAGCTATGATGATATAAGACCAATATTTGAAAAGGTATGGGATCAAATTCATTCATTTGTGCCTATGGATTCTGAAGAAGAAGTTCAAAGACTAAAAAGAGCAGGTCAAGATGTTGAAGGAAAACCTGCTAAAAGACAAAGAACTGAAGAAGTTTCAGAGTCAGTTCAAGAGCAAACAGATGAAGATCCAAAAACTGATGAATTATCTCAGGAACAGTTGAATCAAATGGTAATAATAGTTCAAGATGAAGGAATGAATGTTGAAGCTCTTCAGACCAAATACCCAATAATTGGATGGGAAGTTTACTCTAAAGACACTATGCAATTTTAGAAAATCATCAGAGTATGCAATCACACAGAGATATATCAGGTTTTTTAAGACATGCTTAAGAATTTTGACATGGATGATCTGGACAAATTATGGAGCTTAGTTCAAGAAAGATACAACTCATCAGGACTTGCTGAAGATAAAGAGATAGAATTATGGGTTAAATTAAAGATGTTATTTGAACCAGATGCAAAAAAAATTTTAGAACTTCAGAAAGATATGCATGATCCTTTGAATTGGTGGTTATATGATACATGTGTTGTTCATCATGTATCTACAAAGAAAGGACAAGATATATTCATGCTGGTTGAAAAGGACTATCCACTCACAAAAAAAATTGCAACTTTTGATGGCTAGTTTAACCAAGTTCACGAGTTAGATTAATATTCTGAGTGGTAATGAGGCTATTGACAAAGATTCTACAAATATAGTAAACAGGGACCAAGGAACTAAAGTGTTTGGAAGCATCCTCAGCAGAGTACATCAGAAGAAACTTGAGATTTGATGGTAAATCACAAGTTTAGGGGAGGATTGTTAGGATTTAGAACTTCTACACTTAGTACTGCTGATAGTTAGTTAGTACTGCCAGTACATTGTTAGTACTGCCAGTTATAGTTAGTACTGCTAGTTGTATATTTAGTACTGTCATATATAGTTAGTACTGCTTAAGTGATATGCATGAGTTATATTAGGAATAGATATGCATGATCACTTAACATGTTTTGTAAGCCCATTAGGGTTTCCTTGGTGTATAAAAGGAACCCTTACAGTATAGTTAGATATACGCATCCAAGATAGAAAAGTTATAGTTATTAGGCAAAACATATAGTTGTTTTGTTAAATCATTCAATTACATTGAAAGGGTTTTGTGTGAAAGTTATTGTGATAACTGTTATATTGTTTCTTCTGTGTATAAACGATTAGTTTTCCGTATAATCTTTATTAGTTACTCGGGTTTCTATCATAGTTGTTTCAGATTTATCTAGACAACCTTAAGCTTTAACAAGCTATCTTTAAGATCTGTAAAAAGTGGATTCAACATTAGGGTTTATAGTTTAGACCTCAATGGAAGATGACGAACACACAAAATCAATAACCCTAATATGTAACCCTAATTCGAAACCCTAATCAAGAAAACCCTAATTTCTTGAAAACCCTAGTTTCTCTTCTTCTTGTAAACCCTTGTATAATCAACACCCAAGCTTCCAAACCACCTTGATATACCTTAGATATTATACCTAAGAACACTAGTATACTTATAATCTTTGTAAAACAAAAGCTATGGAAACCTTAGAAGGGTTTTTTGAGCCATGGGTTATAAGAAGGAAAAAGAAAGGATTTGTGTAGAAGTTTACTTGCAAGAATGAGAAGTGTGTGTTAGAATGCTTAGGACTTTCCTTTTATAGAAGAGGTATTATGGAAACAACCTTAAACATACCATGAGCTAGGAAGTGGTAAAGGGTACAAGTTGTAAGAGTTGTAAGGTGTTCTCCTCCTCCCTAGGAGGAGGGAACCGGGGGTGGGGATTCAAATGATGAAAGAGGGGTACCATGATGTGCCAATACATAGAAACTAGTTTTAAGGTTGTACTCTTGGTAGTTTGTAACTAAAGTGAAGTGACACTAGTGGGATTTAAAGATTTATTTGTTGTGTTAATACTTTAGAACCGGCCAAAGGGTTATAACAAGTGAAAAATGATTTAATTTTGGGTATTGGGTATAATAGTGGGTATTTGTTTGAGTATAGATAGGTATAAGTGCTTCCGTGTATGCCTAAATGTATTTTATTGCGAAACGTTAGACGTTTTGCCGTAACAATAAAAATAAATTATGAAAAGTTATAAATTTTCCTCGTAATAATTATATAACACTTTCTTGACATAAATTTTTACTTTTTTGATGTCCGTTTACGTTGAATATTGATTTTTAGTTTACGCGATTTAACTAAACGATGAAAATTAAAAGCATACGCGTAAAACCCTAAATATAAACAATGAAAAGTATTGAGTCATAAAATGACGTGAAAAACATATTGTTACACCCCCATTAATTATTGGGTCCTTGTTGTTAGGCAATTAACTGCCCGCTAGTCTCTGTATAGATTTTAAACATAAAATTAGACTAAGTTAAAAAGACTCCCCTCATAATGAAAATGTTAGGATTTAACATATATTATCACATATAATTAAATGTATAGCAGTGGAAGAATGTCCCAAAGGGACCACGTATGATGCACATATGTTAACAATTAAAAAAACATTACTAACCTCTTGGTCTAGTGAATCGCGTAAACAACAGAAGCATCTGTTAGTGCAAATATTACGATATTTAATCTATACGATCTCTTTATGTTTTGGTGATGACAAACATGTAACTTGTAATACATAACGTAAGTTGCGGGGGGGGCCCAAAAAAAAGTTTTACTGTAATAACAAATCATCAATGCATACACACATCACCATCTCTTGACGTGTCAAGTCTGCATCAACACCGACGTTTGTTTGCACGTGACGTAAATCACATAACAAACAAACATTAAACTTGTAGGATGATCAAAGAAATAAGTTTTTGTCTTAAAAATTTACATTTTTATAAATGTAACAAAACAATTTTTCAAAAATCAATTAGACAAATTATTTTTGAATTATAAAGAAATATTTTATGTGGTAATTATTTCAAAATTCGAATCTGGTCCTTTTTCCCCCAAAACAGGTTAGATCTTCACCAGATAATTATTTCACCACAAAAAGATAAAAACAGGAGCGTCTATTGGGGTGGCCCCCGTAAATATACATTGGTCCCCCAGTAGCCCCTAATATATCTGGGGGTCGTTACTTTCTGACAGACAGTTTTTAGCTCCTATAAATAATGGGTCACTTCCAACTATTTTTACAACCCTTTTGCACGAATTTCTTTTAGTTCTTTCTCTCACCAAATCTCACCAAATTTCATCAAATCTTACCAAATCTCTCTAAATCTTTGATCATTCAACTTGGTTAATCTTGTTTAAATGTGATCCAATCTTCTATCCTTTCCTCCTTTCCTCAAGCGCAAGAGAAGAACTTTCGACATCGTCAAGATACGTTATGTACATGACAACCATGCCTTGAGCAGGTTAGTCAAACCGTTAGTGTTGACTTATATGTCTATTGCAAAGTATGGTTTATGTGATTCTATGTGTTTTTATGTGTTTATGAGGTATTGGTAATCAATGTATTGAGTGTGATCATCTCAATGAGATTAAAATGATGGGAAAATTTATGGAGTTCATTTCGTTCATTTTTTATGACAAGGAAATAATTTTTGATAATTGAGCGTTTGCAAGTTAATTGTGTAAGTATATATATACGTATACGTATTTTGTGTTAGTTATCTAAGATAGGTTTAGCTTTTAAGTGTTAGATTAAGAAAATGTAAAATTTCTATTTTTGGAAAGTTAGGTTGGAAATGAAAAGTTATTTTTAGAAAGGTAGTAAACCGCGTTTATGCAAAAAGGTTTAGTCAAATAAGTAAATATTTTTACAAAACCTTAAAGTTTTAATTATAAATATATAATTAAATATATATATATATATATATATTAATATATTAATTCGGACGAGTAGGGTAAAGAAGAAAAAAAAAGAAAAGAAAAAGAATTAAAGTCCTAATCCTAATATAAAACTAATTAGACTCAAACTAAAACTCTACTAGGAGGCTATAATACTATAATTATGAATCCCTTATTCCTCCCATACCATAGTTCGACGGCCATAAGGAGAAGGAAGAGAGAAGGCGAATTTTTTTTTGGGTTTCACTTTAAGGTACGATCCGATCTTTTAATTATAGTTTGTTTTTAATTCTAGTAACTTAGTTATGGTGGATTAGGGTTTAAATTTAGTTTTATAAATTAGGGTTTGTAATATCTAGAAATTTTATGATATAATAATGTTATTTTAATCATTAGATTAATTAAATTAGTGATTTGAACATGTATTAGGGCTTAGATCACGAACTAAGTTATAAAATTCACTGCCGTATTTTAGTCAGACTTGTAGAGGCCATAATCGATCATAAAAGATCAAATAAATAATTTACAACATACTGGAGATAACCTCAGAGAGTCTACTTTCCAAAAAAGTCGGCCTCATAAGTTTTTATGGTCGGGAAGTGGGTCAAATGGTCATTACAAAATCAGTGTGTAAAACAGTGACGAATTTCAGTTTTGGTTTTAATTTTTCTAAAAATACTTAGACACTGAGTTAGAGGCTCTAAGTTACGTGGAAGTTAGTTCATATATTGTGTGTGACCTCTGAATTTTGGCTAAGGTCATAGTGGGGTCTAATTTGGGTAATTAATGCCATACTTTTAGAAGGTTAGATTCTGGACGAATTTTAAACACTTTGGATTAATGAATTTCTAAGGGGTATTAATAATTTTGGTTTGAATTATGGGAGTGTTTAAGTAGTGCGTTTAGGGCGCGCAAGTAAGAGTAAAATTCTGCTTAAAACCAGAAAGTTTAAGGAATAGCATTTAAGTATAAATGAAATATGTAAGAATGGGTAAAGGTTTTAAACGATTATAGGACTATGATAGATAGCCTAGGTATCCATCATAGTTAAGGTTACATCATATTGGGTTGAATGCCTAATTGATGGTAGCTAATAATGTGTTTAATTGTTTAGATTGTTCATGATATTTTGTAAAGTTTGGTTGGATCTTTTTGGAAGCTAAGCATCAGGTGAGTTTCATAGCCCATTTTTCTTATGTTTTATTGGGGTGAAAATGATGCTATGTGTTAAACTGTTTTAGTTGCTGTGATTATTTGCTACGTGTTATTGTTTCGTGATTTGTTCGGTTGGGAGTGGTCTTTACTACTCAACTTAAACCAACTGAAGGGTTGAAATAATACTCAATGATGTGTGGTCTAGGCCTAAGTATAAGTTCCAGCTGGTTGACTTTTAGGTACGTAAGTGACATATGGATCGGGGGTAACGTTCCTACCTAATTGTTGAAATGGATCAGGGGTAACGTTCCTACCTAGTTGTTGTAATGGATTGGGGGTAACGTTCCTACCTAGTATGTGGATTGCATGTTAGCATAAGTTTATAAATTGCATAGTTGTCCTATATTGTTTTGTTAATCACAGTAATTGGTTTGAAAGGTTTATTAATGTGAGTCTTAAACCTATGACTCTGCAAGTTAGCATAGTTCATAACTTTGTATAATTTTCATATTTGTTTTGTAATGCAGTAATTGTCTATGAAAGGTTTAAACCCCCCCCCCAACCTGTGAGTCATACAACCTAGATCTCACCAACCGTTGTGTTGACGATTTAAGCATCAATTTTCTGGTAAGCATGATGGAAATATGATTAAAAGAAGGGGCTAGTGAAGAGGGACATAGGATGTCATGAAGAATTCTATTTCTTGTCTTGAATTTTTGCATTGATTGAATTTGAATAATTGTTGCATGTCTTTCTATTGGCGAGAACTTTCGTTTCATCAATAAAGACGCCTTTTGGATTTTTGGTTAGGTTTTGGGTATTGTTATGACACTATGTGTCTTTGCTTTACTTTAGCTTTCATTTTAGTATTCTCTATAGAGACACCGTGTGTTGTGATGATATCCATTGTTGTTTACGCCTCGCGGTTTCCGCTTGGGGGGGGTGACAGATTGTATCAGAGCAGGTTATAGAGAACTAGGTGGTAGTACCTAGACTAAGCTTATGGGTCCCATATAGATGCACTTAGGGCTTATGTGTAAGTTATTTACTATTATGCTTATTTTCCCAGTTTTTATTAAGTACCGCATACATATATACTATTTAATATATATATATATAAGTTGAGTTTTCTTTGTTATTTTGAGATCCGTGTCCTGATATAGCCTATGTTTTTGTGGTTTATTATAGTATGTCTCTCCTATCCGTAGAAAGTATCGTGCTTCGTGGCTTTTACAACTGGGTGTAGGAGGATTAACAAAAGCAGACGGGGTAACCGCAAGATTCGAGTTCCCATTGCTATGTGGCCGTGTAGAGTTGAAGAAAAGATGACGTTGAAGGAGGTTGACGGAAAAACAATCCAGGAGTTTGAGACAAAGATAATTGCCAAGGATGGCACTATCACCAGAGTTCCGGGAACATTTCAAGGTTACGAAATGTCTGAAGAAGATTCAGTGGAACGACCTAAGGAGGACGCCAACCTGTATGGATTTGTGGATCATCCACAACTTCAGCAAAGGAGTCACATGAATGAGTTTGCACCACGTCGACTATCCCAGTCGAATGGTAACGAATGGATGGTTATTAGAGGACGAGGATGAAGTTGAAAGAAATGAAGTGGATTCAGACCTTGAGTCTACTGCTAGTAGCAAGCCTGTGTGGAAGAAGACAACTGAAGCTGATCGTGACCGTGCGTCTTACCACTGCCCATGGTGTTCTAAGTAGTTGTTATGTTTTAAGCTTGTTTTGTTTTCTTTCGGCGTTTGGAGCCATGTTAGGAATGTTATTTTCGATGTTGGATTTTAGGTATTGATAATAAAAGTGATTATTAGAATTATTCTTTGTGTTAATTGTTGGGTTTAATTGTTTCAAGGTGCCCCTATGTGTGTATCTTATTTGTATGAAGCTATCTTCATCGGAGGGTGTCAAACTGTAAAAGGGGGCATCTATAATTATGGTGGCCAACATAATTATACATGCGCCACGACACAGGTGGACTTGCAAGTATGATTACATGGATTATTGTTGATGTGTAGTATGTATGCATATGGTTATTGATAGTATGAAGAAATCATGATCCGTATTATATCGTCTAATGAATATAATTTTTATATCTTATAGAAAATGACTCTAAACCGACGAAGTGGTCCTAGCAGCAGCAACAACCACAAAAATCCCGACGTTGCTACTCTTATCGCACAGCAACTAGAAGCCATCATCACTCAAGTAGCTAACAATATAAACAATGCTAATAATGGTAATGACAGTGGTGGAAATGGATAGATGGGGAATAATGGCCGCTCCTTTTAAGACATTCAATCTTTGCAATCCAAGGAGTACGATGGGAAAGGTGGTACGATAGCACTTACTCGTTGGATCGAGAAAATGGAAAATGTAATTGATAATAATGGGTGTGCCGAGAACCAAAAAGTAAGATATGCTACTAGCTCACTAGTAAATAAGGCTTTGACTTGGTGGAACACACAAATTCAAGCAACGAGGACGTGTGGATGCAATGGCTATATCATGGACGATTTGAAAGCATATACTGGTTGAAGAATTTTGCCCAAGATAATGAAATTGAAAGTTAGAGGAATGGTATTGGATCACAAGATGGTGGGAAGCTAATATGCTGCTACACAAAGATTTCATGAGTTGGCTAAGTTGGTCCTCACGTAGTTAACCAGAGTCATCTCGTATTAAGAGGATAACATAGCTGGAACTGCTCTAAGATTAGAGGAATGCTTCGAGCCTCTCCCTTTTTGCCATAAGATACCAGCCCCAAGGAACCTTAGGAGACGAATTTGGTGATTGATCCAAGGAAAACCTCAAGAATCGCTGTTTAGGTTCTAGCATTCAAGGAAAGCATGTTAATCCTATCTAATTCATATATTCATGTAACACTTATGATGGTGGATTCTAGGGTTTCATAAAATACAGAATATTAATGATATTTAATGATGCTAGAGTGATTAGGGCTTGATTAGGGTCATGTTCATGCAATTGGTTATGTTAGATTTGCGTTAAAACTTGATTTAGGGTTGAGCAGAATTTTAGGTCGTGTTCAACGACTGATATCTAGATGATAAAAACGTGTATTATAACACCCCGTGTTTTAAGGTCATTTACGACGTAAATAAATTCACTATGTATTTTTAGTATTGTACGCGTTTGCTTTTAATCGTAATCGTTAAGTTAAATCACGTAAGCTAAAAATGATCATCCAATGTAAACGGGCATCAAACGATTAAATGTTTACATCAAGCAAGTGTTAAGTAATTATTTTAAGGATAATTATTAACTTTGTTCATTTTATTTTTATTGGTTACGTAAAGTGTTTACGTTTCGCGATAAAATACGTTTAGGCATACCCGGAACCACCAAAACTTTTCTACGCTTCAACAAATACCCATAATTATACCCAATACATAAAAATTACACAAATACCTTCTAGATACATATACATGGCCGGATATGTATGTATGAATCACAAGAGATATTTTTTCAAACTTAATATAACACATGTTATATAAGTTTTCAAGCAAGCTTCAACAACTAGTCTTTCACACCATGCTATCTTACACAAGAACCATACCTTGACCATAAGACTTCCTTGAAACACTCATCTTGTCTTGTATGCTGTTATTGACTAGCTTTTATACATATAAGTCTTGCACTCCTAAAGAAAAATAAGATACACTTCAACACTTAACAAAAATAAAAAATTATCCCTCCTTTTCTCTCTTATAAGCCCACAGCTACAAACACCCCTTTTAGCAAATCCATATCTTGATTTTCTAAGATCATACAAGCATTCACACATCATTCCTATGATAACATAAGGTGTTTTGAAGGGATGGTTAAGCATTTGCAAGGTTTAATCAAGAAAAGCAAGATTAGGGTTTCTAATTGGAATTAGGGTTTTCAAGTTGTGCAAGCTTTGGTTTATCATTTAAACTAGTTTTTAGATACTGTGGTTCATCATATTACATCATATTAAGGTCATCTACCCTTTATGTCTTTACATTTATCATTTTATGTGTATATATGTTCTATTTAGCAAAATCACCATTTAGGACTTTTAAACATGTAAAAAGAATTTTTACTTGTGATCATCATTTTGTACACTTTTTCATATGTTATGTGATTGGTAATATCATGATATAATGGGATTATAAGTATTGTAACAAGTTTGTTAAAGCATAAAAAGTGTATATATAAACTAGTGATTAAAAGTTACTTAAGAGAGTTTAAGATTTTAAAGCCTTGTTAAGGACATGATATTTTGGGCTCATGGACACCATACGGACCTATGGACATTATATATGTATGGCATATGATATAAAAGGTTGTTGAAAACTTGTGGTATTTTATTAGGTTAAAAAGTATATAAAAACAAGTGTATATAATTAGATTAATTATATAAAAGCTATAAAAAGGGCTGTTTGGATTCTAATTTCAAAAAGTAGGTTTTACATTTTATAAAGATAGTACACCTCATGAAGATTCCAAAAAGGTAAGAAACTCGAAAAACGGATTAATAACGAAAAAGATACGTAGTTTACGAGTTTTACGATAATAACCGGAGTTATAAAAGAATTTTTATAAAAACTTGTTATAAAAATTCTACAAACAGAAGGTTTGATATTTTTATTAAATCACACATATTTTTAGGATTCCAAAACAATAAGAAACGTAATTTTTCAATTAAAAACGAAGAAGTTATGAATTACGCGAGTTTATATACTTAAAATGTATAAAAATACTTTTATAAAAGTTACTGTTCATATCAGGAACATTTGTTTTTGTAAACCTCATAAATAAATAGAACTTTCAATTACGAGATCGTGCTCGAAAGAATTACTAAAAACGGAGCTAAAACGAATAAAATACGGCGTTTACGATAATTAAAGTTTATAAAAGTAATTTTATAAACTATGAACAGTAAAATTTACTATTCATCAGCAGACCCAAATGTATTAAATGTGATAATTTTGATACACCTTTCAATTACAAAGACTTGCTCGAAGGAATCGCTAAAATCGGGTTTAAAACGAATAAGTTATTACATTTACGGGTTTTACGACAACTAAAACTATAAAAATAACTTTATAACTGGTGTGAACAGTAAAAAGTACTGTTCATCAGTAGGTCAAAAATATGAAAATGTAATATTTTGATAACTCGTCTTAATACGAAAGCGTGGACATAAGAAACGTAAGAAACGGGCTTAAAACGAAGAAATTGCGTCGTTTTTACTATCGAACTATTTATAAACGTTTTAACTTTATTAACACGATTTCACTAAAATGATTAGATGGTGATTAGCTATATAGAAATATACATGGTAGTAGTTACCCAATGTGATTAGTACTTATACGACCTATATTGGATTAGGTTGCACTCGATCATTACCGTGACGCATTTTCTGTGATACACTTGATATTCGCTCACTCAAGGTGAGTTCATAGCCCCACGTTTTACATGATTTGTTTTATAAGTTTTTAGGGTGAGAAACATGCACTGTTTTATAATTGGACACAAGTGGATAAGTTTTACATTATGATTATGTGTTGCCTAAGTAGCGATAACCCTAGTTGAGCCCATTATCATGAACTGTCAGTTACTGGATTGTGAGCGCGAATGTTATGAATAGATCTATTGGGATTGACATCCCCGTTCGGGTGATTAGCTATCACTGGGCAAACGAACGTATACCATGTCGAACATAGGATGTTGCGGGTTAGAACATCATCACGGGCAATGTAGGCCATTTATATGGTATTCATTTATGTCGAGCTTCAGTGTCATGAGCTTAGGGCAACGTAATTACATTTATATGATGTCTGCATCTGTTGCATTATCATACACTTGGGAAATCTTGTGGTCCTACAATATACGATTTATCAAACCTATGAATTCACCAACATTATTGTTGACGTTTTAAAGCAATGTTTTTCAGGAGGTCAATAAGCACGAGGTGCAAGGGATACATTGGTGGTTTTGATTTGGATATCATGCATTAAAGATTTTGTCGCATTACATTTTGTATATCTGTTATGGGCTTGAAATCATTGTAATTTGAACAAGTGAACAAGTGAAGCTTCGGGCTTATGTAACAAATACTTTGTTAAATCCAATGTATCGGTTTTAAACGACTTTTTGGTCGTTCTATATATATCTTGTGTTATTGATCTATGAAGTAACACGCCCCTAGACCCTTATTCCGCTGCGACCCAATTTGGGGGTGTTACAATAGAAATATTTGATTCAGTTTGATCTTTTTTGAAGTTTTCATTTAGAATTAGTTCAGCCATGACTTTTTATAGTTCCTTCTTTAATCAACTAGCTCTGATAAGTTCTTCTTGTAACAAGGGTAAAAATATCAGCAAGATTTGCTCTAAAGAAAGATAGAAAAAAAATTTAGCACAAAAATTAGATATGAAAACTAAGGATCTGATTCTGTTCTAGATGATCGATACGCCGTATCCAATAGAAATGGATACGCCGTATTAATCAGTTGAATGAATACATTGTATTGGACAAAAAGTTAGATACGCCGTATCTAATGGAAGAGGATACGCCGTATCGAGTTATCGACTAGAAGAGTGTATTTAGAAGAACAATTAAGTTAAACAAATAATTAAACACACATATATACAAGCAAGCAATTAAACTAATAAATATATAAAATATACAAGAATATACACTAATCTAATTTACACTACTCCTAAGAGTTAGATCTAATCTAATGCTAAAAACCAAAACATAAAATAAAAATCAAGATTAATTTTCACTCCTCGGCAACGGCGCCAAAAACCTGATGTGTTGTTGTGTGGTGTTTATTTATGATAGTTCAAGTTTTAAATTTATATTTTGCCAACTCAACAAAAAACAACACTTTAACGGGCAGTGTACCCGATCAGTGGTAGTTTCGTGGTAAGTAGGGTGTCGAACACTTGAAGCGAGGTTAAATCTCTCAATTTATTTATATTTTGGTTTATCTAATCTAAGTTAATTCTAATCTAAGTCAAACCTATGCTAATCCTATGTTAGTTCTAATCCTAATTCTAACAGGTAAAAGGGGGGGTTTCAGCCTGAGAGACTGGCACGGGTTTGTTTGGTGACTACAATCAATTCAAGACACTTTAACCCACTCAATAAAATCAACAGAAGATAAAAGAGGGGTCGATCCTTATGATAGAAAACTATATTAGCCATCATTAATCCGATTAGAAGGCTGGTTTGTTTATTCAGTGCAATGATTACTTATCTCGAAGAGGCATATCATTCTTAGACTTAGCCAGGACTTCATCCTAAGACCTAGACATATTAATTCTGTCACAATTAAAGCATCCGCGTAAAGCATCCTTATTACTTGATTATAATCTATCTTAGAGATTAAAGAAATGGTGATCTTGTTAAACCCTGGCTCATAGAGACTTTACCCACTTACTGCTTAATGACAATCTATACTCTAGTAGTCCACTTGTCTAACTATCCAATGGAATCAGAACATTATTTGTTGAATTATCTAGATTCACCTACTAGTCAACATGTTCAATAAACCAAAGGCAATTTCCGTTAACTAGTTAAGCCAGAAGCGTATCCTTAGCACGATTTTAGAAGGACAATATTTGTGATCCTATGATTCTAGATGTATAAATTACTATATGGAGAGCTATCCCGAACTCTTAGCCTACGCCCAAACAACATCGAAGTTGCAGCGCATTAAATATGTAGGACTAGACCCAGTTGAATGATAGGTCGCATACTTAAGCACGTAAACAAGTATAAATTGATAAACATAAACAAGCATTCAACGATAAATTAAGCAATCGAGATATAAACAAAACCAAACATTCAGATCTTCATAATAATGGCTAATACCCAAAGGTATTAGCCTTCAAACATCATAATTAATACAAGAGTAATTGTTTTAGCCAAGGTAAACTAACCGAGTTAACGAATGATACCAAAAACTGAATGATTACAAAAGTATAAGAAATTACACATTGTTTTTCTAGTGGAATTATGAAATGCTTGGCAAGACCTTCCTCTTTTTCTCCTCTAAAAATCGACTTTTGTGGTTTAGGTATCGAGAATATGATTTAGCACACTTAAAACTTGTTTTTGAGTTTTGTATTTATAGGGTCTGGAAGTCAGTTCGATACGGCGTATCCAAGGGATTGGATACGACGTATTGGAGTTTCTTGGAGTAGGGACCACGTTTGATATCTTCCAGAATATTATATTCATTCCATATTTCCAATACGGCGTATTGGTCTTCACTGGATACGGCGTATTGATCAAGTTTCCTTTGTGGTCTTTGGTGAGTGCAGGCACGGATACGCCGTATCTTCTTGATCGATACGGCGTATTGGTCTTCAGAATAGTAATCTTCAAAATATCATTGTTTAAGCTCCAGAATGCGCGTCTTTTGCTAATATTCACCAAGTACTCCATAATTACTGCAATTCTCAAATATAAATGATTATGTAACAATTCTTTGCAATAATTATACAAAATAGGTTAATATTATGGGATAAATGATGCTATAAAATTGACGTTATTTCATGTTATCATGGTGGTGAATGTGGTGGTGGTTGTAAGAATAGAGTGAGTAATGTGTTGATGGGTGGTTGTGAGGATAAAAGTGTGTGTGCGTGTGTCTGTTTATGAGGATAAGATATGCCTTTGTGGTGTTCTTCTTTTGTGTTTTATGTTGTTAGTAAGCTTTATTCATGTTTTATGGAAAGTGATAATGTTTTGTATGAATCCTCTAACAATGGTTATCTATTAATGTTTGGTTGTTAATTACAGATGGTGTTGTTGTTTATATATGAAATGGTTTTCGATCACATTAATCATCTCAAACACACAAATTTCGGCGCAACAACATGATTTTCATCGGGATAAAATTTATTTCACGTTGAAAATCATCTTGTTATAGTGAAATTTGTGTAATCGATACGATTAATGAGCTTGGATATTTGTTAAAATTCACTACCTTTCATTCCGTGGGAGACAATTCAAGCTAGAAACAACATTTATAATTCTATCCTTTTCCCAATTCGATAGTTGAATAAAAGCAATGACGAGAATGTATTCTTTCTTAAGATGTCATGTATTTTTCCTGTCAGTTGAAATTTTTGGGTATTTAAATCAAATGAAACGATCATATATGTTTTGTTTGAAACACCATCAGCATAAACATTCCTTTCAGTTTGTGTTATGAAATTAAATGAATCATTTGACTTTAAGAGTCAAAGCTAGCAAACACATTAGTGTATACCATAACCAACATAAACCATACTTGGTACCCACAATTCACAAACCATTAGGCTAACGCTAACATTAAGCTTTACGAAACAATTTACAAAAGATTACAATGTAGTTCTAAAAAGCTATAGGTTACGAAAATACCTACAGCTACAAGGCACACCATGCTTCAATACACAGGGTCCGGTAGGAGTACGTCATATACGCTAGTCCATACCGGGTTACCCCATGCCTGAATTCAAGCAAAAGCATGGAAACAACAAATATGTTGATCCGATACACTAATAAAGCTTAACAAAACAACTAAAGCTACAAGGCACAACATGCTTCAACACGGGGTCCAGTAGGAGTACGTCGTATATGCTAGTCCGTACCGGTTGCCTCATGCCTGAATCCAACCAGAAACATGGAAACAACGAATATGCTGACTCGAAAAGAGTGACCTAAATTAACGATAGACCTAATCTAATAACTACTAGACAACAAAAACAAACAAGTTTTATGTTCCCTAAATGCATATAATAAATGTTCAAACTACAAAAAGACTACGTCCACCATCCATCAACATGAGATCTTGTATTTCAAAAAATAGCATGTCATGTGTTCTTTGTAGGACAAAGTTATATGATTTAGAGAAGCAAAATCCATGCTTAGAGCATAAGAAAGCCTCTACAACATAATGCACACCCAGACACCACAATGATCGTATAGACCACCCTATTTTGGTGTACTCATTGGAAACTTGAATATAACAACCCAAAATTTTCATCAATGCAATATCTACCTATTTTATTATGATCACCTTTGTACGGGGAAATTTTTTGCTTTATTACATTATTTACATAAGAGCTCACACAACCTACCATGCCATTTAAATATATGTTTATATCATGTAAACATCCTAAATATGTCAAGTCTATGCTTTAATATCATTTTTACCAAAAACGTTATGCATTTAACAACGTTATATCAAAATAAGCTTTAAACGTTAAACGTTTATATCAAAACCCCAACTATATGTAATGTATACATATAAAATCAATGTACAAACCATAAAACATATGTACAAGTGTACAATGCACCATATTTGAATCATATTTTTTGTAACACCCCCAAATTGGGTCGCAGCGGAATAAGGGTCCGGGGCGTGTTACTTCTCAGATCAATAACACAAGATAATATAAGAACGACCAAAAAGTCGTTTAAAACTAATACATTGGATTTAATAAAGTATGTGTTACAAAAGCCTAAAGCTTTACTTGTTTACTTGTTATTATTACAAAGATTTCCAGCCCATAACAGATATACAAAATGTAATGCGACTAAATCTTTAATGCATGACTTCAAAATAAAACCACCAATGTATCCTTCGCACCTCGTGCTTAATGACCTCCTGAAAAACATTGCATTTAAAAACGTCAACATAAAGTTGGTGAATTTCATAGGTTTATGTAAATGTATATGCAGGACCGCAAGACTTTCCCAGTGATAATGCAACAGATGCAGACATCACAAAATGCAATTACGTTTGCCTAAGCTCATGACACCGAAGCTCGACATAATTGAATACAATATATAAATATTGCCTACATTGCCCGTGATGATGTTCAACCCGTAACATCCAGTATCCGACATGATATACGTTCGTTTCCAGTGATAGCTAGTCACCCGAACGGGGAGGTCAATCCCAAATAGATCTATCTATAATCATTCGCGCTCACATTCCAGTAATTGACAGTTCATGATTCATGGGCATAGTGGGTTATCGCTACTTAGGCAACACGTAATCATGATAAAATGTACACTTGCGTCCAATTTGTAAAACATGCATATGTTTCTCACCCCAAAAACTTGTAAATTAATAATTGTAAAACATGGGGCTATGAACTCACCTTGAGTGAGTAAACTGATAACAAAATATCCCAAGTAAAAACGCGTCACGCTAACGCTCGAATGCAACCTAGTTAATATAGGTCGAATCAGTATTCAAGTACGTTGTCTAACAACAACTGTATATAATCCTATATAGTTATCATCGTACTATCGTTCGGGCTATCATAATTTAAGAGGTCATGACATGACGTACGAGGAGTTAGGACACTTTAAATCGTAAATCCAACAACTCGATATACGCCATCCGAAGAAGCCTCTTTATGAAATTCCCTAGTAATATAGCACTTTGATAACATATATTAAGTATAAATATATATATATGATATAATATATATATATTTATAATATATAAATATAATATAAGATAGCATATCCACCATCTATTTGTTTAAAGTGAAATCGTCATATATAAAGTAAAAACGTGATAATTTACGACCTTTAGTAAAAAATGAACATATCTTTGTCGTTTTAAGCCCGTTTCTCCGTTTACTTACGCCTACCCCCCCCCCCGCTTTCGTATTAAGACGAGTGGATCATAAATACACATTTTTTAGGTTTTTTGAGATTCTATGAATTGACGTAGATGTTTTATTGTTCAGAACAGCTATAAAATCGTTTTTATTACTTTTACTTAACGTAAAACCCGTTTTTGTCGGAGCTTAATCCGTTATACTCCGTTTTTATAGTGATTCTTTCGAACACGTTCTCGTAATTGAAAGTTTTATCATATTATTGATGTTTATAAAGTATAAGTTTCTGTGGTGAATAGTACTTTTTATAAAAATTGTTTTATAAAAGTATTAACCATCGTAAACTTGTAAATAGCGTATCTTCTTCGTTATTAATCGGTTTTTCGAGTTCTTTATGACCCCTCGATCCTTGTGACATGTAGTATTTTATAAAATCATAAAACATATATGTAAATTTCGAATTACAAACAGCCCCTTAAGATATTTTTTCCAAAATGTGTTTTAAAACTTTTTTTAGACCTTTTAGTTTTTACTACTTGGTTACAAACCCATTAGAGACCCTTAATATCTTAGGTCTTACATAAAAATAGGTCCATTAGGTCATGTTTGCTCATGTGAGTCCCAAGATAACCGATTAACATGTTATTTTACTCATTTTTCAACTGTAAATTATAAGTTAACTTTAGAAACCCTAATTTGCACTTAATCATGTTATTCTTAACAACATGTTAAAACACTTATACACCCTTTTAACATCAAATTAGCATCCATGTTACATGTAAATAAGTCAAAAAACATTAAGCATAAGTAAACATTTCATTTTAACATATTCAAAATGAACCCTAGATGTGGTAACTAAGTAAAGCAAGAACAATAAATCTTAAATATGAATAGATTAAGCTTTTGATATAACCTTGAGTGGATGAGTAGAGAAGAGAATAACAATCACACCCTTGTGATTAACAACCTTGACTTGAAAATATAAGGTGAAAACCCTAATTTTAACCAAAACCCTAATCTTGCAATATCTTGATAAAACCCTTTCAAAGCTTAACCAACCCTTCAATTCTTCTTAGAATACCTTAAGTATGATGTGTGTATGCTTGTATAATGATAGAAAATCAAACTATGGATTTGATTTGTTAAGGTTTTTGAGCCGTGGGTTGTAGAGAGAACAAAGGAAGAGATTTTGTAATTTCTTTGATAAGGAAATGTGTTATGACTTCTTAGCTCACACATGCATGGGTATATATACTACTAGGAAGATATTTGTGTGCCTAGTTGGTTCTTGCAAGGTGGCAAGCTTGATAAAGATGACTAAGAAAAAGATAGGCTTATTAGGTCCTTATCTTTGTCTAGTCATGATACAAGATGCATGTATAAAGATATTTGTGAAGTTCTTGGTCTCATCTTGGCTTATCCTAGTCATATTACACGAAATATATGTATATGTATAAGTTAGATATGTATTTGATC
This sequence comes from Tanacetum coccineum, assembly GCA_026074375.1. Lineage (NCBI taxonomy): Eukaryota > Viridiplantae > Streptophyta > Magnoliopsida > Asterales > Asteraceae > Tanacetum > Tanacetum coccineum. The sequence goes on from BQNB010001055.1 coordinate 75,460, forward strand.
ATTTATATAATGTATACTTGTATTATATAAAGTATAATGTAGTATAGACTTAGAAAAATGTATAACTTGTACATTGTAAGTTATGATTTGAATTCCTTCATAATGAATATGTATAATGTGATAAATACTTGAAGTTTTAAATAAACTTTAAGTATTGGGTACAAATTTTGTGTATTAGATGAAGCGTAGATATGTTAACGTGCTTCCGGGAAGGCTTAAACGTATTTTATCGCGAAACGTAAACACTTAACGTAACCAATGAAAACAAAATGTGCAATGATAATAATTATCCTCTAAATAATCATATAACACTTGCTTGATGTAAACATTTAATTGTTTAATGCCCGTTTATATTGAATGATCATTTTTAGTTTACGCGATTTAGCTTAACGATTACGATTTAAAAGCAAACGCGTAAAACCCTAAAAATAAATTGTGGATTACATAATGTCGTACAATGACCTAAAACACGAGGTGTTATAGTCTTCCCCCGTTAAATGAGCCTTGTCCTCAAGGCTTATCACACGGCACTTGACGACGGTGCAGTCTTGGTGAAAAGGTGTGGATATTTCTTCCTGAATTGATCTTCCACTTCCCACGTAAAACTCATAACCTCGCCTAGAGTTTCCATCGAACCTTGAACATTAGGACACGGCTTTTCTTCGCCTCAATTGTTTGACTTCGCGATCCATGATTTCTACAGGCTCTTCAACAAAATGAAGCTTGTCATCCACTTGGAGTCCTTCCAACAGAACGACTAATGGATCGTCAGAATAACATTTCTTCAAGTTGGATACATGAAACGTATTGTGGACCCTGCTCAGCTCTTGAGGAAGCTCAAGCTTGTAAGCAACGGTTCCAACCTTTTTCAACACTTTGAAAGGTCCGACATATCTGGGGTTTAACTTCCCCCGTTTGCCAAAACGTATGACCCCTTTCCAAGGCGAAACCTTAAGCATAACTTTATCTCCAACTTGAAATTCCATCGGTTTACGCTTTAAATCAGCGTAGCTCTTTTGTCGATCGCGAGCGGTTTGAATCCTTTGTTTAATCTGGATGATCCTCTCCGTTGTTTCTTGCACTAATTCTGGACCAGTGAGTTGAACTTGTAAACCTCGTGCCAAACCGGGTGAACGACACTTTCGACCATAAAGTGCTTCAAACGGTGCAGCCTTAATGCTAGCATGATAACTGTTATTGTATGAAAACTCGACTAATGGCAAATGTTTAACCCAACCATTTCCAAAGTCGATTACGCAAGCACGTAGCATATCCTCGAGAGTTTGGATGGTTCTCTCGCTTTGTCCGTCGGTTTGCGGATGATATGCAGTACTCATATCCAAACTTGTACCCAAAGCCTTCTGAAGTGACCTCTAGAAATTTGATGCGAACCGAGGGTCATCTATCCACTGAATAATATGAAACACAGGTATTCCATGCTTCGCGTGACTACACCCCCTTAGGTACCTCCCTTTCCATTTATCCATAAGGATCCGTTTTCCCTCCTTGAGCATAAAAATGGCGGACTTTGTAATCGGTCAATCGATCACACCAAATAGTGTCAAATCCTTGTGACAACTTAGAAGCTTCATACACAATACATCGTGATGTTGTCCCACCTTCCATTGAGGTATCTCGTGTATCGTCGCGGCGAGCGCGGCGCGGAGGGAGAGTAGGCGAGCGAGGTGGATGTTCGCCTTGACCTGTAGCAGCGAGTCGAAACATTTGCTAACATAGGTGGGCGATGTTGGATTCATATGGGGTCACCAATATAGGCTCTTCATAAATCCAGTTACATGTGTCCAGAACCCGGGATGAATTGTAAGTATTTAGACTTTGGTGGGCTCGGGCGATGGATCAAGCGTAGCGCGAGCTCGTGACTGCGCGCGAGCGTGGCGCGAGAGATCGCTCGCGCTAGCTCTCTATCTACTCGATATATCTCTGCTCATTAGGAGGATGCGCGAGAGCGCGGAGACGGATGAGTGAGAGCGAGACGAGAGGGCCTAGAGCGAGATAGATGTGAGAGAAGCGAGCGAGTATAGACGAGTAGATAAGATCTTCTGAGCTCATCAGACTATCCATACTTTATCTCTCTATACGCAATTCTTCGAGCTTCGTAAGCTAGAGTCTTGCTCGCTAGTTGCGAGATGCGTCAGAAAGCGTGATCTTATGATCGAGCGGTGGCGGAAGATTTGTTTAGGAAGGAGCAAAGCCAGTGAGGACACTATGAAACTGAAGGGGAGCGCGCGTGCGAGCGCAGTATGGTTATCGGGCATTATAGGATATATTGTGCTAGATGCAACAAAATTCGGCGCTTACCAGCTAGATGTAGTGAGAGTCTTTCTATTTATAGAGAGAGCTGCGAAGAGAGTTAGTATAGAAGAGATTATAGTTAATGAGAAGTTTGAAGAATGTGAGATGAGAGATGGACGCGGAGAGCGAGTCGGCGAGAGAGAGAGGTGAGTGAGATGAGAGAAGCGAGAGAGAGTGATGGATTATGTGATAAAAGGGATAGGTGTGTGCGCGAGCGAGGAGGTGAGTGGCGCTCCGAGAGAGTCGTGTGTAGTAGAGAAGAGCGATGCGAAGCTGTGAGCGGGGACTCTTTAGTGAGCGAAGAAGACTGAGGTAGTGAGCGAGAGTGGAGTGGAGAGCGAGTTTGGCGAGTGAGGAGGTGTTTTGAGGAGGGCTGAGGAATGTATTTTGAGTGATATTGAGGGGGATTATTATATGAGCGGCAGAGGGAAGATTAAAGTGATGTTTGATGAATGGTGATGGAAATATTAGATAACATGGTATGGTGCGCGCGAGAGATGTTGATATGAGATGAAGGAGATGATTATGGGTTTTGGAGGATGCAGGTGGAGAGTAGTGTATGATGAAGGCGAGAGTCGAGAGAGCTGAGCGAGGCGCGTGCGTGTGTGGAGGTTAGGTTAGGTTGGACACACTAGTGGGGGTGATACAGGTGTTGTGAGTTGTAGGTTTTTTTTGAAGAGGTAGGTGATGGTGAGTGAGTTGTGAGAGTGAGAAGGTGAAGAGGAGAGAGTGAGAGTTGGTGCGTAGAGTGAGTGTGTGTGTGTGTGGGTGTGTGGTGTGTGTTACAGTAGCGCGAGAGTGAGTGTGTGTAGTGAGTAGTGCGAGAGTGACGTGTGGGATGGTAGCGAGAGCGTAGAGTGTAGCGTGCGGGAGCGAGTGCGAGTGCGTACTGGAGCGCGTGAGTGTTGGGTTAAGGGTTATAGTTTTGGATATAGTTTAGGAGTATTGAGGATGGTAGTTTGAGTTGTGATTGTGAGGAAGTTGGGGATGATGGGGAAGGGGTGAGAAGTTGTGGTGGAGAGGGGAGGATAGTGAGGATGGGTAGTTAGGGTGGGTGTAGTAGCGAGAGAGTCTATTTGAGAAAGAGAGAACTGTTTCTTATGAGTCATGTGTGAGATATAAAGGGATGTTGTAATGGTTATAAAGGATGGTGATTAATTTTTAATGTATGGTTTGGATGTGGTAATGTGAGTGGAAGTTGGATGAGGGGTTTGATTAGGAGAGTGTAAAGATTAGGACATTTAATGTAAGATGTGATGATGTTTATTTTAAGTAAATTGATTAGGTATTGTGTATGATGAATGTGGGGTAGGAGGATAGATGGGGGGGGTATTGGAAAGGTTTAGTGGATATGAATTTTTGTAAATAGTAGGAGGGCGAGATCTACTAAAGCAATTAAGGTATAAACATGGGGTGTAAGTGGAGTTTGAAGAAGTGGTAAGTTTGTTTAATGTTGTTGATATGAGTGATAATGAAAGGGTCAGCACACACAGAGTTAGATTTGGTGAAAAGGGAGTAGTGGTAGATAATGTTTCTCTCTCAGGAGAGCAGTGGTATTAAAATAATATGGGAGGGGGGGGTTAATGTCACAGAATTGTAATAAGGAAATTGGAAAGGTATTTTAATTTATTATTTATAAGATTATTGGAAGTGGATAATGGGTAATTGTAATTAGTATTTGGTTGAGATATTGTTGGAGAAGTTTTAGTGAATTAAATTAGTGTTTTTAGATTGTGGGGAATTAGAAAATGTTGATGTTTAAGAGGGGACAAATGGTTTATTATGTTAAGTCTAAATAAAAGTTTAAAATTTAGTATACAAAATGGTATACTAACGATCTTTTTCCGCACAGACAATAACGGCATGTAGTTGCAAACCAATCCATACCAATTACACGTCAAAACTACCTACGTTTCCTACAGGGCATAGGTCTATGTTGAAAGGGATGATTTAGAGGTTTAACGTAAACAACCCCGATAATAGGTTTTTAATCTAACTATCGCCGTCGGCTAGTTCGACATTATAATCATGATCTAATGCAGTCGGAGTGATAACAATTCGAGAGCTAAATGCAGTAGATACAAAACTCCTATCGGCACCGGTATCAAATAAAATAGATGCATATCGGTTGTTTAGGAGAAACGTACCCGTGACGACATTGTTGTCCGGGTTTGCCCCTGCATTGCCCACGGCATACACCTTTGCCTGAGCCTTGGCATTTCCAGCCTGATTACCCCGGTTGTTGTTGTTCTTCAATTTTGGGCAATCCTTCTTGAAATGCCCTTGAGCACCACATTCAAAACAAGCCCTCTGATTAGCCCCAGTGTTGACATTTAGGGGATTCTTGCAGTCACGACCTAAATGGCCAAATCGGTTGCACTTGTGGCATTTGGGAGCACAAGGACCCTCATGGTGATAGTTACATTTGGAACATAGAGGTTTAGGCCCTCCGTATGGTCTCCTATCACCATTTCCTGCGGCATAAGCTCTTCCAGTGTTTTGTCTCTTGTTTGGTTGCTGATTCTGGTTGTTCCTGGCAGTGTCATCAGACTTTCTTTTGTTGTCAGCCTGACGTTCAGCCCAAGTGTTGATCTTTTTGTCCATGAGTTCAGTGGTGAACTCAATGGCATCCTGCATAGTTTTTGGCTTAGTCGCCATCACACTGCCATGGATCGTGTCGGGCAAGCCACCGACATATTTCTCAACTTGGTCTATTTCTTCCGGAAACATCCGATCGCACATTAGTGCCAGTTCTTGGAAACGTTGGCTATAGGTTACCACATCGTTACCCTTTACCTTCAAATTCCACATTTCGAACTCCAGTTTCTTAATTTCGCCCCTTGGGCAGTATTTGCTTGTCTATCATCTTTTTAGCGCCTCCATGGCATTGCATGGGCACTTCATGAGTATGTACGTAACATGGGAGTTCCACCATGTAAGAGCATTTCCTTGCAGGGTACACGTAGCAAATTTGACCTGTCAATCTTACTTGTACAGTTGCTTATGCTGTAAATAGATTCCATCTTTTCGAACCACTGAGTGAGTCCAACAACTCCCTCAGTGCCCTTGAAGTTCAAGGGTTGGCAACCTGCACAGGCCTTCTGACACCCGTTCCTGAAGTATGGCTATCATCGCCATTTCGGGTTGCATCACGTGCTGCCAGTGCAGCAGTAACGCCTTCGTTAATCATTGCCTGAATTTGGGCGTTGGTGACAGATGTAGTGGTATGAGTGTCTGTGACTGGTGTTGGTGTTGCACTTGGGTTTAACCTCGTGGTCCTTCTCTTTGGTGCCATTTTCTTTAAATCAAAAAGAAAACATAATACTCGTTAGATTTCATAAAATCATAACTATGACATAACATATACACATTAAATAAAATGAGATCACATCACACAGTGAAATGTACAACTGTTATTGAAATTAATCGTGGTATAACCAAATCGACATTCATTTAATATAAATTCGATTTCATAGATAACGTAATCCATCCATTTCATATATAACTTGGAAAAACATACATGTTCGGTTCAGATACAAGATGATTACTACACTTAGGTTACAAGACAAAAGAAACAACCTAAAGCCATACTAGCCGGGATATACCCGTAACACTTAGTATGCTGTACAAGGTAGATAATACCTGAACAAAAGACCTATACTGGGTAGCTAAACAAAACAAAAGATCTATACAGTCTGCTAGCTGGGAATAACCCATAATACTTAACAGGCTGCATAGCATAGCTACAACATAACCAAATCTAGGAACTGCTACCAGCCTCTCCTGGTGCATCAGGCTGTGCCGGACCTTTTGCGGGTCCATGCTGCCTCTGAAACTTGACCATCTGTGTCTGTAGTCCTTTTAGCAACCTCAATGTCTTAGTCAACTGAACCTGTCTCTTATGGTCTGATGCTAATAACTTTGAAATCACCCTCTGTCTCCTGTGATCTGCTGACTGTAACTCTGAAATCAATGCACTCTGCGCCACTACTGTAGTACGTAATGACATAACATCTGAACGTGCATAGTCGCTAGCATCCATAGATAGTCCCTAAGCCTCATGAGCTATCTTAGCCTCTCTCTCTATCATTACTGCTAAACGACGATGAACAGGCCTATCCCTATACAACAAGTTAACTCGGCCTCTCAGTTGAGACCGGTCATCTTGAGCATCCTCCATAATAGCATACATGATGGTAGTCTCCTCTCCAACAATGGTAGCAAGATCGCTAACCCTCTGATTGACCCCCTCTAGGGTGGTCGGTATAATCTCATCGATGGCTCCTACCAGATCATCCCATGTATCCATAATGTCATAGTCTAACTCCTTAGACGTTGAACATCTAGGAGGGACATCAACTATATTGACAAATCCATAAAGGTTCTCCCTTGCTATGGAATAAGGGTCATCCCTCGCTATGGCAGGTCTATCTTGCCTAGCAGCACCGGCTGCTGAACTCTCCCCGACCTCGCATTAGCGCAGAACGGATGGGGAAACTAAACGCACCCTCTCTCCGAAGCGGTAAACAACTCTCGATAGACATCTCAATAATGAGAGATAAGAGCTATTAGGGGTGGTGGGGATGGAATCTGTTAATGAGAAATAGTGGAAGTAAGTGGTGATGGTGGTAGGGTGTTAAGGCAAGAAGTCTCTCTACCATCTCCCTAGGAGGAAGTGAATGATGGCTCGTCCTGGATAATATCCTGGCTATCCATATGGGTGTACAGGTGGGACAGAGTCAGCTGGAGCTGGGTTGCTCCCCTCCCTCATCCTCCTTCATCCTCTTCCCCCTCGTCCTCATCATCAACATCATCTCCCCATACATTCAGGGTAGTCAGCTGGATCCTCCTTGGGATCCTCATCGTCCTCCTCCAGCTCCTCCTCCAGATCAGACTCAGGAACATATCCTGATGAATCTGCATTTGGTTTGGGGGGGGGTTGGGGGGGGTTGGGGGGGGTTTTTTTTTTTGGGGGGGGTTGGTTTTGGGGTGAGCAGTCAGCATCAGGTAGAGCTACACATCGACCAGGAGTACTCATCCTCCTATGGCTGTACTCAGGTACATCGCTCAGAACAAAGTCCAGTGGGGGAGGTGACTGCGGCTCCTCGGGGCCAGGTATGTAGTCCGACGATGGTGGAACCTCAGGGCCAGGTATGTAGTCAGGCGATGGTGGAACCTCATAAGCAGCCATTATGTAAGCATATGGGTCCTCTGGCATAATGGGTGGTCCATCGACTCTGTGAACCGAGTCTGAATCGTCTCAACTGGAAAGAATACTGATTGTATGTAACTGTAAATGCTCATAATCTGACTGATAATATCTGAAATCAAATTAGCTTAAATTAAGTTATGCGCATATAAGGACTCTTATAGTAATATACATTTATATTAACATGTATCAATCATGAATATCAATCATGCATGTAATCAGCCTAACTGGACTAATGCACAATAGTGTATGTCGTCCCTTAAAACCACTTTGTATGAATGCAAGTTTGAAAACGGTTAAGTCCACGAAAAACATTTAACCTGGTTCTCTAAAACCTTAGCTCTTGATACCAATCTGTAACACCCCCAAATTGGGTCAGCAACACACACACACACACACACACAATGTTACTTCTTAAGATCAACAACACAAGATAATATAGAAACGACCAAGAGTTATTTAAAACGTACTTTGGATTAATAAATATGTGCTAACAAAAGCCCGAATGCTTTTACTTGTTATTATTACACAAAGAATTTCTAGCCCATAACAATACATAAAATGTAATGCGACAAATTTTTAATGCATACTTCATAATATAACCACCATGTATCCTACGCACCTCTGCTTAATGACCTCCTGAAAACATTGCATTTAAAAACGTCAACATAAGTTGTTGAATTTCATAGGTTTATGTAAATTTATATGCAGGACCGCAAACGTTTCCTAGTGATTAATGCAAACCAGATGCAAACATCACAAAAGTAATTAACGTATACCAAAGCTCATACACTGAAGCTCTACATAATTGAATACAATATATAAATATTGCTACATGCCCGTGATGATGTCAAACCCTGTAACATCCAGTATACGACATGATATACGTTCGTTTTCCAAGATACTAGTCACCAAACGGTGGAGGTTCAATCCCAATAGGATCTATCTATAATCATTCGCGCTTACATTCCAGTAATTGATAGTTCATGATTCATAGGCATAGTGGGTTATCGCTACTTAGGCAAAACGTAATCATGATAAAATGTACACTTGCGACCCAATTTGGGGGTGTTATAGAGTCCCTCTAGTGGCTCTGATACCACTTGAAGGTCCAAAGTCTTAGATCTGTTTAGCCTTTTGTAGGACAATAGCTAACTTGAATAAATCCAAATCAACTATATGAGAGACACTGACTATGAATACTATGTGCTAATGCGGAATCTTAACACAAGTACTAAGAAGAACACAATGTAAAACTTTTCTATTTGCTATTAATTTCTATTAGAATACTATTTCATTCTCATACTAAACATTGTGCCGTAGGGTTCCTTTTATACACCAAGGAAACCCTAATGGGCTTTAAAAACGTGTGAAAGGATAATTCATATCCTTTCCTAAGATATCTCCTAAGATATCTCTAAGATACCTATTATCACTATTCTGTTACATAAACAGACTTAACTATATGAGACCAATACTAACTATAGTACTGCCAGACTTAACTTAGTACTGGCAGACTTAACTCTATAACTACCAGACTTAAGTCTATTTACAATAATTCCAAACACGATATATACCCCTTGCATAGAAATAATTTACAAATCAAGTCCAAAAAGCCATGCAAGCTTATTTTAGGGTTCCAAATGATTTTTACAGGTTATAGCTTATTAGAATAAGCTAAAATAAGATGTTCTAACGTAACAAAAGTTTAGAAAAAGGATTCGTTAGCTAGAAAATCAAAACGGGTCATTTTTAGGGTTTTAATAAAAAATGCATGGAATTGAGATTTTAAAGGCTTTACAAGAGTCAAATATGATCTTAATATTATTATGAACATTCTAATATAGATTATAAGCTTATTGAACAAGATTTTGAGCTTACTTGAGCTAAAATGGGTCGAAATGGGGTTTATCTGGTTTCATAACCCTGAGTAACGACTTCAAGGTTCTTTTCCTCTAGATTCTTGGCTGTCTATTCAAAAAGCTTAGTCCCTTCACTTAGATCCTCTTGTATGAGTTATGAACTCCATTTGAGTGGTGATGAGTTTTTGAGGTGTGATTGAAGAGTGTGTGTGTTTCGGCTATTTAGTAGGGTCTTCAGAAACCCTTTGGTGTCCTAAGTTTTTCTTTGGTCGCGTAGGGTTAAGGCTTAGATAGATTGACACCCCCCTAAAGGATGGCCTAGGGTGAGTATTGAGGGCTATGAAGGTGTATCATAACAAGGTGTAAGGTTATGGGGGTCTTAGATGGTCACGGCTAACCACAAGTGACAAGGTGGTGACAAAGCAAGACTTAAGCTTAAGGGTGGGTGTTAAGGTGCGGTGTAAGCTTCTGGTTATGTCATGGTGATCGCTTAAGAGGTGGTAGGAAATCTAGCTTAGTTTAAAAATGGGTCAAAATTAAGAAAAATGGTGGTCGGGTTGGTTAGGGTTCACATAGGATATTGTGTTAAATCGATTTAGGTTTAGGATATAGTGTGCGACGATTAGGGTTTTGATTTAAAGTTTTTAGGATTTATATTAGGGTTTTAGATTAAGGTTTAGGTTAGTTTTTAAGGTTTTAGGGTTTAGTTTTAGGTTTAAAGTAAATTAGGTTTTAGGGTTTCATTTAGGGTTTAGGGTTTTAAATTAGGGTTTTAGGATGAATTAAGGATTAGGTTTTTAAAGTTAACAAGTCCTGCATTAAGTACTAGTGTACCTTGGTTAAAGTGGGATAAGTAAACTCTAATGAATTTGGAGGTAAAATGACACTAGTTTTGACTTTCTTGCTTATTGACTTGGAGCATTGAGCTTTAAGAAAGTTGTAAACTCTGATTCAGAGGGAAAGATATTCAAATGAGGTGCTATCACATACTTGTACACATGCTTTTAAAGGCTTGTACATTCATTTTATATGTATACATTACATATAATTAGGGTTTTGATATAAACATTAACGTTCAATGCTGTTTTGAAGTAACATTGTAAATAGTACGTTAAATGGATAATGTACTTGATAAAAATGATATTAAGATATAGACTTGACATATTAGGATGTTTACATGATATAAACATAGATAGAATGGCATTGATAGAGGTTGCGTGAGCTCGTTTACTTTAGAGATGCAAGTTACGTTGCATAATGAGATAAAGCAAAAATTTCCCTGTAAAAAGGTGGTATATAAAGTGCATCTAATTTAATAGATGGATATTACAGTGCATCTAATTTAATAGATGGATAATTACATTGATGAAAATTGCGGGTTGTTATAGTCTCCCTCCCTTAAAAGAAATCTCGTCCCGAGATTTAGTTGGATGCCAGAGTGATGTTTGAAAACAGATGTGGATACTTGGCACGAATTTGATCTTCGCGTTCCCACATAAATTCTGGTCCTCTTTAGAGGTTTCCATCTTACTTGACCCGAATAAGACTTTGTTTCAGTTAGCTTGACTTCTCGACTTATCTACACAGGTTTCTTCCACAAAGTTGAGTTTGTCATCAAGCCGAAGCTCTTTCATTGGAATGACAAGGGATTCATCAGATAAGCATTTCTTTAGATTAGAAATGTGGAAAGTACTGTGGATATTACTGAGCTCTTCAGGAAGCTCAAGTTTATATGCCACTGGGCCAATCCGTTCAAGGATTTTGAAAGGTCCAATGTACCGAGGGTTAAGCTTTCCTCGTTTTCCGAATCGGATGACTCCTTTACGAGGTGATACTTTTAACATAACACGATCTCTAACTTGAAATTCTAAAGGCTTTCGTCTTATATTGGCATAACTTCTCTGTCGATCTCTTGCAGCTTGCAAGCGTTGTCGAATTTGCACTATCTTTTTAGTGGTTTCATGGATTATTTCTGGTCCCGTAAGTTGAACATCTCCAACTCGCCCAATCAAATAGTGATACTACACTTTCGACCATAAAGTGCCTCAAATGGTGCTGCCTTAATACTGGCATGGTAACTGTTATTGTAAGAAAATTCTACTAATGGTAAGTGTTTTTCCCATCCTTTTCCAAAATCTATAACACAGGCTCGAAGCATGTCTTCAAGTGTTTGGATGGTCCTTTCACTTTGTCCATCGATTTCAGGAAAGATATGCGTCTGTACCATCATGTCTAATTGAGTATACAAACACTTCTTGTAAACACATTTCTAGAATCTGATGTGATATACTGTCACGATCCGAGATGAGTAGATATAGCGCACTCCAAATGTCGGGAGTCTATTTCCTTAGTTAATCTTGTAAGGGTTTCATACTATCTGTCTCTCAGTAGGAAAAATGTGCCGATTTGGTAAGGCAATCGACCAATGACCCAATTGTGTCATGTCCGTGTTAAGGTTTTGGGTAGTTTGTGATGAATCCATTGTTATTCTCTCCCATCGTTACCACATAGGAATTTCGGTTGTACAGTAAAGCGATGGCTTCTGACCTTCTGCTTAACTCTAGAGCATGTCAAACATTTACCAACAATTCAACGATGATTTGCCTTCATGTTAGGCCAACAATAGTGTTTCTTTAGATCCTGATACATCTTGTCAGAACCTGGGTGAATGGAATACTTCAATCTACAGGACTCATGCATGATCAAGTCTCTCAGATTACCAAAGAGTGGTAACCAATTCGATCCTTTGCGTACATCGAGGTTACCATCAGACGTATTCAAATGATTTGTCCATTCCTCATAATTTTCAGCCTTGATGTTGTCTCTTATGATGCTTTAGTTTTCAGCTTTGAGAATTTATGATGGTAATATTATGGATGAAATGATCATAACTAATGATCTAACCTCGGAGTGGTTTTATTCGTACCTTCTGGCTAAGGCATCTGCTATGACATTTGCCTTCCAGGATGGTAGCGAATTTTCCACAATCATAATTTTTTCTGCAAGCAATTCTAGGCCAACGACAGTGTCTCAAGTTCAACTTCTTCTGGATCCAAGGATAAATCTGATGACTTTTTTAGTTCAGTAACACAGTACATTTGGTGCCATATAGATAGTATCTCCAAATTTAAGAGCAAACACTACTTCTCCTAATTTGAGATCGTGAGTGGAATAGTTTTCTTCATTAGGCTTAAGTTGTCGGGATGCATATGCATAACCTCTGCTCTTTGTACTAACAACCGTTTCCCCAGCCCTTGATGATGCATCACAGTAAACAACAAAATTGTCATTTCCTTCTGGTAATGCTAAGATTGGAGCTTCACATAGCTTCTATTTTAGTAGTTGAAAAGCCAATTCTTGTTCTTCGCCCCAGATATACTTCTTGTTTTTCTTGGTTAATTCAGTCAAAGACTTTGCAATCTTTGAGAAATCTTTGATAAATCTCCGATAATAAGAGATGGCGAGTCTAAGAATTGGATGTATTTCTATTAGGTGTAGTAAGAATGCCCAATTCTTAACTGCTTCTCAATCTTTGGTGTGGGGACAGCCGAAGTGGGAGCGGGGGTCACATTTGTACAAGGTCAGAAAGCGCGTTGACTGCGGAATATACAAATCAGAGGTTCACGATATGAAATTCAAGAAATCACACTTGAGACTTGGCAACAACTTCTCTTGTCACGAGTAATCTAGAGGATGGTATGTCACAGATGGGGAGTTTCTCTCACTCATCTCATTCTTATGTTACAGCGTGAGCGTGCATGAGCTGAAACTCATTCGAGAGGAAGACAACTCTTCACATCTCTTGTATCACACACACGTTTACACAACCTGATCACAAGAGACCACTGAACATTCAGTAGGCGCAGTGAATATATCCTGACACGGCACACACTTGAATCATCATTCCGATATCTTGTTCTTGACACAGCGTCTTGAGGAATTCTCTGTTCACTCCTGACTCTCCAAGTTGGGATGATAAGCCTATCTCATCTCACATGTCTAGACACACACACTTGAATCTTCGTAATGACACACACAACCTGAAGTTGTCAATAATAGTCCATCGAGACACACACACAAGCGTGGGGTAACAATTCACACGTCTAGCGCGAGAGATATAGCAACTCCTAGTATGCGTGCTAGATCACACTACACACCAAGTGATCACACACACCACATTATGTGCAATCAATCTCTCTCATAACATAGAGCACACCACAGGGTGAGAGTCGCTTGTGACACAATTGAAAACCTCGGTCTGCTAACCTTGGCGAGTTGAGAGGGAAGGAGGATGGGGGAGGACTATTTTTCCCACGTGGATGAGCTGGAGAGGGGGAGGTCTAGTCTATAATGTGCTCGGCTACATGTGCCAGGCTCCCTTGAATTGCACAATTTGGAATTCGAGACACACATAATCTAGGAAGGATAAGTCTGAGTGTAGTATCTTCAGATCTCTCTCTCTTCGTGTAGACTATCTCTCAGACGTAATTTGCGATCTTGGCTAGGGGGGTCGAGTGTTCACACGTGCAAGCACTTCCACATCCAAGATTCTGTGGTATATACACACAAAACTTGACAACCTTGGGATTAGTAATCTATCGCGCATTGAGTGGATATTGTTATCGTAGGATATTAAAGTGTGACTGTGTGAGAGAGAGAGGTAATTTGTGACACCATCTGTCAGATCACTCATATTCACACTGAATCACAATTGGATGTGTGATGTAATGACTTCTCACGAGCACTCAAATATCTCATCAGTATACGTGGATAGACATCCACACACACACAATCGCGTGAGTGGTCTGGAGATACTGCGCGCAGAGTGTAGATTGGTACATAATCATCAATTTGACACAAGTGATGATGAATAACTAAACTGAGATAGAGTTGTACCACATGATATAACAGAGTGTTGAGTGCTATGCGCTGTGCATATTTCTGTCGCGTCATTTAGATATCAGAGATAAAGGAATCTATGCGTAATGTGGAGAGATAATTTGAGCATAGGCAGCAAGGAGTGGATATGATAACGAGAGAGCGTTTATCGTCGCGTCCAAATCTTTCAAAGTGAATGCACTCATGATGCTAGAGCTGAGTGTTTTAGGAATGGAGAGCGATACCCGTGTAGCTACGTTCTTAGGAGCGTTGTGAGCGAGAGTCCCGACACACATCACAATGAGACACTTCCCACGGCATTGTTTTTGCTGTGTCTTCGGCACCTGCATTTGCATCTCTCTATACCTTTCTCTCACAAGAGCAATAGACAAGTAACTGTCACAGTAGCAGATTACTAGCTTCAGTGACTGGCCTTTTGTTTATTCTAATTCTTAAGTCAAATGAACCCACCTTCTATACAAGTAAAATTCACTTAACAGGCAAGGTCTGCTGTGGGTGGTGGGGGGATAAGCAAAGTGCCATTTCTTACACAAGGGACGGTTTCCAATATACGCCAAATTTTTGTTGAGTTAGACTGGAGTGGCAGCATAAGCTCTGACAGAATCTTTCCTTTTGTTCTATTGTGGTTGGTGATTATTGTAGCGGTTGTTGGTGTTGGTGTTACGGTAGTTGTTGTTGTTGAAAGTTCTTCTGACGTCAAACTTTCATTTGTGATCACTTGATACTTACACTGGAGTATGCTTTGTTACATGATCTATTAGCCTCTGGGCTATGTTAATGGCTTCTTCTAGAGTTTGAGGTTTAGAGGCAGTAACATTCCCTTCAATACTTCGAGGCAATCCCCCGATGAAAACTTCTATCATTTTCTCAGAATCTGGCACCATAGTGGGACATAAAGTTGCCAATTCTTGGAATCTCCTCACATATGTCTTGAGATCATTCCCCTTCACAGCCAGATGGTAAAATTCGTCTTCCATATTTTGGATCTCAGTTCAGGGACAATACTTCTTTATCAAAAGCTTCTTGAATTTAACCCATGTAATCTTGTAAGCTTCTTCTATTCCAATAGGCCAGGCGAATGAATTCCACTAGGACAAAGCTTCTTCAGTTAAAGTACCAGTAGCAAACTTTACCTTACAGTCTTCGGTACAGTTGCTACGGGAAAACACTGATTCAGTTCATAATCAGTACTAACATCCTTAGTACTGCTGGTGTTTTCAGAAACAAATGCTATATTTTGCAAGTTGGAAGATGATGCAGTAGAGCCTTTTACATCATTTTCAAAGACTCTTAGATTGTTGTACAAGTCATCAAAACTGAGACTGTCCATTCCTGGTTTGTTCCTCATAATTAAGGAAACTTGTAACCAAGCAGAGGGTAGAGATCTTAGAAATTTCTGATTTGCATCTTCAGTAGATACACCTGCTCCATGAATCTCTAGCTGACTAAGAAGACTTTGGAATCTCTCATAGCCTTTGTGAATCCCATCTGTGTTGGATACACTGAATCCTTCAAACTGTTGCTTCAAGATGTACTTCTGCATCTTTTTGGATTCATCATTTCCACCAAATCTTGACTTGATAGCATTCCACATCTCTTTTACATCAGTCATTTTATGGAATTTAGCTAGATGATCTTCTGGTATGGCCATTATCAAGGTGGTCCTAAGCTTGGATCTTCCCTCTTCTCTGGCGACTACTTCGTTTCTCCTTTTAGGAGGCAAAATTTATTTGTCCTGAGTATCAGTTGTGATCTGACACAAGACCATTCCCTTTTCGGAATTACCGTCCAAATTGGATAGTCTGTAGGAGCTTGATAGTGTTCTATCTTCATAGCCATATATCATATTCTCCTTTCTTGGAGGAATAGGCAGTTTTGATGGTTGAGAGACTGTTTTGAGAAGTTTTGTGTTGGTGTTTGTTGTTTCTCTTGTGGAGGTTGTGTGGTGTATTTCATCATTTGTTCAGAACATGTTTAGCTTTGGGTGGAGATGAAAACTGTTTTAACTTTCTTAACTTATTCAAAAGTTTCTCATGCTCTGATACCAACTTGAAGGTCTGGTTTAACTGATTGGATTTTGACAGCCATAAAGGAGGATAGCCAAGATGTATAAAAACACACGACTATGTAGAAACAAGGACTATGAATACTATGTTGTTAATGCGGATCTTAACACAGGTAACAAGTAGAAACAATGAACAAACTGAATAACAACTTATTGAAAGTGTTGTTCTTTAGGATTACAGCTTTCTAACCTATGATATTTATATTCTGTATGATTCTTGTGTAAAACTATGTCACTTCTATGCCTGGGGTTCTTTGATATCATAAGGAATAACCTAAAGGCTTACATATCTTTCTGACAAATATCTCAATAAATATATTTTAATTATCTTGTCATCGGTATTAACCTATTTTACTACTAACAGTTACTAAAACTAAACTAACAGTACTAACTACTTTGTCCTGTCGTACTAAGTATAACTGTCGTACTAACTAATTAGTACTTCCGTAATAAGTTAAGAAAACCATTATTCCTAAACAACATTGTTGTCCGGGTTTGCCCCTGCATTGCCCACGGCATACACCTTTGCCTGAGCCTTGACATTTCCAGCCTGATTACCCCGGTTGTTGTTGTTCTTCAATTTTGGGCAATCCTTCTTGAAATGCCACTTATGAGCACACATTCAAAACAGCCCCTGATTAGCCCCAGTGTTGACATTTAGGAGGATGCTTGTAGTCCACGACCTAAATGACACAAATCGGTATGCACTTGTGCATTTGGGAGCCACAAGGACCCTCATGGTGATAGTTACATTGAACACGAGGTTTAGCCTCTCGTAGGTCTCCTGCACCATTTTCCTGGGCGGCATAACTATTTCCAGTGTTTTGTCTCTTGTTTGGTTGTTGATTCTGGTTGCTCCTGGCGGTGTCATCAGACTTTCTTTTGTTGTCAGCCTGACGTTCAGCCCAAGTGTTGATCTTCTTATCCATGAGTTCAGTGGCGAACTCAATGGCATCCTGCATAGTTTTTGGCTTAGTTGCCATCACACTGCCATGGATCGTGTCGGGCAAGCCACCGACATATTTCTCAACTTGGTCGAATTTCCCTTTCGGAAACATCCATCGGCACATTAGTGCCAGGTTTCTTGGAAACGGTTGGGCTATAGGCTACCACATCGTTACCCTTTACCTTCAAATTCCACATTTCGAACTCCAGTTTCTTAATTTCGCCCCTTGGGCAGTATTTGTCTGTCATCATCTTTTTCAGTGTCCTCCATGGCATTGCATGGGCAGCTTCAGGAGTAGTGGTCTTAACATGGGAGTTCCACCATGTAAGAGCATTTCCTTGCAGGGTACACGTAGCAAATTTGACCTGGCATGCTACTGTACAGTTGCTTATGCTGTAAACAGACTCCATCTTTTCAAACCACTGAGTGAGTCCAACAACTCCTGTGGGTGGGGGGGGGGGGGGGGGGGGTGGGTGGTTTGTTGGGGTGTGTTGGGGGGGGGGTGGTGGTGGGGGGGGGGTGGTGGGGTTGGTGGTGAGATGGTGTTGTGTGGTGGGGGGGGGGGGGGGGGGGGGGGTGGGGGGGGGGGGGGGGGTGGGGGGGGGGGGGGGGGGGGGGGGGGGGGGGGGGGGAAGCGGTACGGGGGTATCGTGAATCAGTGCCCTTGAAGTTCAAGGGTTGGCATTTTAGGAAGTCTGGGTAGGTGCATTCACGAGCAACTTGCACAGGCCTTCTGGCACCCGTTCCTGAAGTATGGCTATCATCGCCATTCCTAGTTGCATCGCTTGCTGCCAGTGCAGCAATAATGCCTTCGTTAATCATTGCCTGAATTTGGCATGTGACAGATTAAGTATTAGTTTTGTGACTGGTGTGGGTGTTGCATCTGGGTTTAACCCTCGTGGCCTTTTTCTCTTTGGAGCCATTTTCTTAATCATAAGAAACATAATACCCGATAGATTTCCATAAAGGTGTCAGAACTATGACATAACATATACACATTAAATACAACGAGATCACATCACACAGTGAAATGTACAACTGTTATTGAAATTAATCGTGGTATAACCAAATCGACATTTATTTAATATAAATTCAATTTCAAAGATAACATAATCCGTCCATTTCATATATAACTTGGAAAAACATACATGTTCAGTTCAGATACAAGATGATTACTACACTTAGGTTATAAGACAAAAGAAACAACCTAAAGCCATACTAGCCGGGATATACCCGTAACACTTAGTATGCTGTACAAGGTAGATAATACCTGAACAAAAGACCTATACTGGGTAGCTAAACAAAACAAAAGATCATTACAGTCTGCTAGCTGGGAATAACCCATAATACTTAACAGGCTGCATAGCATAGCTACAACATAACCAAATCTAGGAACTGCTACCAGCCTCTCCTGGTGCATCAGGCTATGCCGAACCTTTTGCGGGTCCATGCTGCCTCTAAAACTCGACCATCTGTGTCTGTAGTCCTTTCAGCAACCTCAATGTCTTAGTCAACTGAACTTGTCTCTTGTGGTCTGATGCCAATAACTCTAGGGGGGGGGGGGGGGGGGGGGTGGGGGGGGGGGGGGGGGGGGGTGGGGGGGGGGGGGGGGGGGGGGGGGGTAGCACCCTGTGTCTCTGTAATTCTCTACAGTAACTCTGAAATCAATGCACTTTGCGCCATTACCGTAGTATGTAATGACATAACAGCTGAACTCATGAGTCGCTTAGCATCCTGGATAGTCCCCCAAGCCTCTCGATCCATCTTTAGCCTCTCTCTCTAGCATTACTGCTAATAACGACGATGAACATGCCTATCCCTATACCAACAAGTTGACATCGACTCTCAGTAAGACCGGTCATCTACAAGTCATCCTCCATATACCGATACATGAGGTAGTCTCCTCCTCAACAATGGTAGCAAGATCTGCAAGAAGTTGATTATAGTGTATAGGCTCATTGTATTTGCTTACCTAAATAATCAAACACCCTTTTAGTTTATCACAATTAAAAAAGCTATGTCATACTTGAATTTGTACTTTAAGGCGTCAAATAAAAACTGTCCCAAAATATCTAAAAAACATATAAAAAGATGCAACTAAATCACACAAAAATATATAAAACTCACATAAATTTCTTACCTGAAATTCCTTCTCTTCAACCCCTCTCGTACCGATCTCTGACCACAACCAATATCAGCGTGTTTCGTGATGGGCTTCAATGGTGGCAATGGTTCTTGGGCTTCAATGGTGGAAATGGTTCTTCTAGGCCCATCCTATCGATTTCTACAATCTGGTTAACCATCTCCAACACTTGGCTCATTCTCGGCATTATTCTTGCTTGTTTAAGCAAACATTTATTAGCTACTGCAGCCAAATTTTGTGCAACCCTGAGCATGGAAACTATATATTCAGATTTCAAAAAAAAGTTATCATCCATCAAAACCGAACATTAGAAATTGAGACAAATAAATGAACATATTTTACCTATGTTTGGATCAGGAACAATGGGCTTAGTAGAGGATGATGATATTGTGACCTGCAAAGTATTACACAGCAAATCTATGATGTAGGGGCTTTTTTATCTGTAGATAGTCGATGTTTGAGGTCCATGATCTTTACATTTGGGAAACGGTTGTTCTTGTATTAGTTTTTGCCCACAGGTTTTGCACTTTTGGTAGTACCATGGTCTAACTGTGTTTATCTTGTAAATAGTTGCCTTTGATGTAAATCTAACACGTTGTTACAGATAGCGTGTGTTGGGTGTCAAAAATTTAAGTTGTGTAAAAAGGACATATCATTGTAATGAGTTACTGATAGGGAATGTGAGAGTGCGTACTTGTTAATTTTGAGGATTGATCTGAAGCAACACCGACAGTGGGAAGCCATTTCTGAGTCTGAATGTTAACGTACTACTATAAACTTTATGTAGTTGAAGTAGTTGATCAAAGCACCTCGTATCTTTTATGTTCATATTAGCTTGTATATGATTACCCTGTCAGAAGTAAGTGTCGAAGCATTAGGTATTTACTTGTTCAATTTATATCAGAAATCTTAGGATTAGTAGGATTCGTTTCGCAGCAATACTTTGTAGATTGCCTAGTTCGAATGTGTTTTGATATGTTCAAGGATGCAACACTTGCAACTTCTGGTTCCGTCACGATTATTTTCTCTGTTTTTTGACATGGTCTCTGAAGGACTATCTGTTGCCATGGTCCTGCTGTAACACCCCCAAATTGGGTCGCAGCGGAATAAGGGTCCGGGGCGTGTTACTTCTCAGATCAATAACACAAGATAATATAAGAACAACCAAAAAGTCGTTTAAAACTGATACATTGGATTTAATAAAGTATGTGTTACAAAAGCCCGAAACTTTACTTGTTTACTTGTTATTATTACAAAGATTTCCAGCCCATAACAGATATACAAAATGTAATGCGACTAAATCTTTAATGCATGACTTCAAAATATAACCACCAATGTATCCTTCGCACCTCGTGCTTAATGACCTCCTGAAAAACATTGCATTTAAAAACGTCAACATAAAGTTGGTGAATTTCATAGGTTTATGTAAATGTATATGCAGGACCGCAAGACTTTCCCAGTGATAATGCAACAGATGCAGACATCACAAAATGCAATTACGTTTGCCTAAGCTCATGACACCGAAGCTCGACATAATTGAATACAATATATAAATATTGCCTACATTGCCCGTGATGATGTTCAACCCGTAACATCCAGTATCCGACATGATATACGTTCGTTTCCAGTGATAGCTAGTCACCCGAACGGGGAGGTCAATCCCAAATAGATCTATCTATAATCATTCGCGCTCACATTCCAGTAATTGACAGTTCATGATTCATGGGCATAGTGGGTTATCGCTACTTAGGCAACACGTAATCATGATAAAATGTACACTTGCGTCCAATTTGTAAAACATGCATATGTTTCTCACCCCAAAAACTTGTAATTTAATAATTGTAAAACATGGGGCTATGAACTCACCTTGAGTGAGTAAACTGATAACAAAATATCCCAAGTAAAAACGCGTCACGCTAACGCCCGAATGCAACCTAGTTAATATAGGTCGAATCAGTATTCAAGTACGTTGTCTAACAACAACTGTATATAATCCTATATAGTTATCATCGTACTATCGTTCGGGCTATCATAATTTAAGAGGTCATGACATGACGTACGAGGAGTTAGGACACTTTAAATCGTAAATCCAACAACTCGTCAATACGCCATCCGAAGAAGCCTCATTATGAAATTCCCTAGTAATATAGCACTTCGATAACTAATAACATATATAATCTATATAGCTATGTCACCATCTATTTGTTTAAGTGATATCGTAATTATAAAGTAAAAACTTTTATAATTACGCCTTTAGTAAAAATGACATAACTTTGTCGTTTTAAGCCCGTTTCTCGCGTTTCTTATGCCCATGCTTTCGTATTAAGACGAGTGATCATAAAATCACATTTTTAGGTTTTTGAGATTCTGTGATGAATAGTGTTTTTACTGTTCATTACAGCTATATAATCGTTTTTATACTTTTAATTAACGTAAAACCCGTTTTTGTCGTATCTTATTCGTTATAGCTCCGTTTTTAGCGATTCTTTCGAACACGTTCTCGTAATTGAAAGTTTTATCATATTATTGATGTTTATAAAGTATAAGTTTCTGTGATGAATAGTACTTTTTATAAAAATTGTTTTATAAAAGTATTACTATCGTAAACTTGTAAAATAGCTTATCTTCTTCGTTATTATCGGTTTTCGAGTTCTTTCTGACCCCTCGATCCTTGTGACATGTAAGCTATTTTATAAAATCATAAACATATTGTAATTTCGAATTACAAACAGCCCTTAAGATATTTTTTTAAAAATGTGTTTAAAACTGTTTTAGGACTTTTTAGCTTAACCACTTTGTTACAAAGCCCAATTAGACCCCTTAATATCTATTTCTTACATATATAGGTCGCGGTTAGGTCATGGTTTTTGTCCAAGAGAGTCCATAGTATCAAGAGCACAAGTCCTTGCAATACTTTCACATCTAACTTAATAAGAAAACTTTTAGAAACCCTAATTTTGTATCATATAAATATTACTCTTAAACATCATTTAAAACAACTTATACATCCCTTTTAACATCATATTAGCATCCATATGGCATGTAAATAAGTTCACAAAACAATGATCATAAGTAAATATTCATTTTACATATTCAAAAGTATCCTAGATGGTGATTTAGCTAAATATAACATATGAACACATAAAATCTTAGTTATGAAAAGGTAAAGCCTTATATATAACCTTGTGTGGATGAGTAGAGAAGAGAATAACAATCACACCCTTGTGATTAACAACCTTGGCTTGAAAATATTAGGTGAAAACCCTAATTTCAACCAAAACCCCTAATCTTGCAATATCTTGTTAAAACCCTTTCAAAGCTTAACCAACCCTTCAATTCTTCTTAGAATACCTTAAGTATGATATGTAAACACTAATATGGTGAAAGAAAATCAAGCTATGGATTGTGTATTAAAGGGGTTTGATGCCGTGGGTTTTAAGAGAAAGAGATGAGAGATTTTTTGTGATTTTTTTGTAAAGAAATGAAGTATATGATCTCTTATCTCACACATGCATGTGTATATATACTACTTGGGGATTCATGAAGATATTTTTGATGTCTAGTTGATTTATGCAAGGTGGAAGGACTAGGAAAGAAAGTGGAAGCTTACTTGGATAAAAGAAAGCTATTATGAGTTCAAGTTGATATAAGATCATGTATAAGATAATTGTGATGGTTTCCTTGTCCTATCTGCTTTCCATTCATTATACACGAAATTATGCATGTGTATATGTTAGGATATGTTTTTGGTCTTTTATATAATGTATACTTGTATTATATAAAGTATAATGTAGTATAGACTTAGAAAAATATATAACTGAACATTGTAAGATTAGATTGAATTCCTTTCATAATAAATATGTAAAAAGTGAATAAATACTTGAAGTTTAAATAAACTTTAAGTATTGAGTACAAATTTAATTTCTGTAGGTATTGGATGAAGCGTAGATAAGTTAACGTACTTCCGGGAAGGCTTAAACGTACTTTATCGCGAAACGTAAACACTTAACGTAACCAATAAAAATAAAATGTGCAATGTTAATAATTATCCTCTAAATAATCATATAACACTTGCTTGATGTAAACATTTAATTGTTTAATGCCCGTTTACATTGAATGATCATTTTTAGTTTACGCGATTTAGCTTAACGATTACGATTTAATAGCAAACGCGTAAAACCCTAAAAATAAATTGTGAATTACATAACGTCGTACAATGACCTAAAACACGAGGTGTTATACAAACTGAAATGACTGAAATACCCGTGTGTTCTTTTATCACTAATTACTACGAGGGGTATTTCAGCCATTTAAGTTTGATCAAGGACGGAAATACACCCAAAGTTTCACTACAAGGACGTTGCCCGCAATTTTTTAACCATACGAATGAAAAGTGCAATATGGCCAAATCACAAGGACGATTTTTGCAATTTACTCAACAAATTATTATGATGAAATGAAAAAATGTTGTTTGTTTTGAGTTTTGAGACGAAATGATTTATCATTGGTTCATTTTATTATATCCGCAGTAACCAATCTCATTACATAGCGACCTTTACCTTTTTTTTCATTTCAATACGACATGAAATCACATTTCGCCATATTTCATTTATTCCATTCATTTCTTACTTCAATTGCATCATACCAAATAACATGCGCGCAAATGCTTTATTACATTACAACAAAGCAACCAAATAGGTCAATGGAACAGTAACGACTCATTCAATGATTATGTTCATTCTATTACATCGTCATTTACATTTTTTATTTACTCGAGTGATTTTTTTCTTAATATTTTTTTAAGTATATGGAAATTATGGTTAACCGAGATAATATTTCAGTTTTACAATCAAGGAGATAATATTTGGATCCGTTGGAGCTTTATCGAAACACTATAAATTGATAAGCTATTGATCTATTTCATTTCCCGAGTAATCTGCAAATTTATGATGTAAAAAAAGTTGAATACAATTAATAGAATGTTATGATTCAGACTTCTAGAAAGTAGGTAAAATAAGTTTAAGAAGCATAAGCTATCAATTATTGTAGTATTTATTCATCTTAATACATAATAAGTCGATTATTAACTGGATTAGGCCCGACTTACGCTCAGAACCCAACATAGACGTCGATAGAATTGCAGATGTCGGTAGAATTTCTTTCAGAAACCTATTATAGGGCTTTATAGTGCCTACCCAAGTCTAAAGAAGACTTAAAGAATCACCTCTAGCATACTACTAGAGAGAGACATATGTTGTTATCTCTAAAGGGTTATTCAATGGTAGGTGTGCTTTCACCAGTAGAGAACAAGGTAAGCTTTCAAGCAATAGCTTGCTGGTTTTCCCATTATTCCAAAAAGAGGATGAAACCTGGCGAAAAAGAAATAAACACTTTGCTGAGGAACGAATGTTGGTCTTAGTTTTTCTTTAATGCCCCAATCCGCTCTCGCTCGCCTCTACTAACGGGGTCTCGATTGATTTCCCTTCCTTTAGCTACTAAGATGTTTTAGTTCACTAAGTTTGGAAAGTCCAAAGAGCGCAAATCGATGGTGGCTCATTATTTTGATGACTTATTTGGGCAAAAAAAGATTATGGAAACACTTACTCGAATCTCACTTATCAGATTCCATTTTGGAAGACATAATTTTTTGTGTGGAGAATTAACCATGATATATATATGATACATGCATAATATCATGAAAAATAGATACAAATTTTTGATTGCTACTTAGTATCGGTAATAGGTTTGAAAAAGTATCTAAAAGTAAAAACTTTAGATATTTGTACCTTATCGAAGTAAGGAACCATGCCATATATGTTTGGAATATATTCCATTTATAGTTGAATAAGCACTATCTCGTTTTTGTTGAAAAGTTCCAAAAATCTGCCATTTCTCAATGCATTATTTTAAACAAAGACTTTGTCTTTTCCTCTTTTTGGATAGTAAATATTATCCGGCTAATGAAGTGTGAATCAAACCTATGTTTGAACTAAAATTGAGATACTAATATAAGTTCTTCCCTTCTCAATCAGATAGATTCATATCTAAAAGAGGTTGGTAGTAAGTTCTTTCGAAATTGACTATTTGCCCCTCTATTAGAGGTGTTCCAGAAATGTTGGCGATCGAGTAAATATCTCTATGAACGAGTGGATTAGATCGACTTCAGAAATGGAAAGATTTGTAAAAGTTATACGTTTCGTCACCATTTTGTGGAAAAGCCTTAGGTATTTATATGTTAGATGCATGTGACTCGATTGCCGAAATAGTATCTCTAAAAAAAAAGCATGCTCTTTTAACTGACACACAAAGAAAATATTTTGTTGCGAATGAATAAGATATCGAGGAATTGTCCATATGTAAAATCATAATTATTGATATGGACCTTTTCCATATAAAATGAGAATCTTTTGTTACAATAGAAACATAAGTGATGTGGATTACACAAGAATCGAAGTTGATTTACTTTTTGAAAACAAGATCTGAATAAACTTCTATGGTATGATATCACAAAATTCAGCCAATTGTATTGATCGTGGAATATAATTGATAAATATGAATATGTGTTATAAAAGGATTTCCTGCAATCAGTTCTAGTATGGAATGAGTCAGTCATCCAATTTAGTATCTTATTGAACAAAAACGGTGATATTTGTAACACCCCCAAAATGGGTCACAACAGAATAGGGATCCGAGAGCGTTACTTCATAATACCATTGCACAAGACTTGAGAGAACGACCTCTAAATGTGTCGTTTGAAAAGAAATCTTAAAATGTTTAGACTCCAATGCACATCAAGTAAGCCAAGCATCTAATTCACCTAAGAAAAACATGCTTAAATGTGTCAACATAAAGTTGGTGAATTCATAGGTTTTTGTAAATGTACATGTAAATCACAAAAACTATACATATAAATTTACTGTGTTACAAGTCCCGCCCATACAAGACTTGCAACGCATAAACTTAAATATATAGATTTTCTTAAAATGCGTATAAACACAAACCACACAAATGCGTTTGTTAAAATGTTAGAATCCGAGTTTTGTAAAGTATGTATGACCTTTTCAACCCTTATGGTAGTCACAAAAATGTATGTATGAATGTTGAAATCAAGATTTGTAAAGCGTGTATGACCATTTCAATCATTATAATAGTCTCCAAAAATGTATGTATGAATGTTGAAATCAAGATGTGTATGACTATTGTATCCCATACAATAGTCACAGAAAGTTAAGTATAGTTGGACCAAAGCGTTTGTAAAGTATGCATGACCATTGTATCCATTACAATAGTCACCATGTGTGATTACGATTTCACCCCTAAGTTCATGAAACTGCGACGTAGACTTATATGTATGCCAATTTATTCAAGGCACAGTAAGAGCTCATGAGTATGTAGTTGTTGGCCCTGTAGACACCAATCAAATCGTGCTCCGATATGATATAACGTACGTTAGTCCAGTACCGCTGAAAACTAGTGAGAGCTACTCACCCGAACGGGGATTTTCGATCCCAAATAGATCTATCTTATAACATTCACGCTTACCCTCTGAGTAATTAACAGTTCATGCAACTTAAGCTAATCCGTAATCATTTGAATCAAAGTAAAGTTGTTGCGTCCATAAGTGAAAACAAGTATTGTATCCCATACAATATGAAAATGAGTGTGTAAACGAGTTTGTAATTAACCATGTAAATGAGTTTGTAAACGTTCATGTAACCGAGTTTGTAATCTATCATGTAAATGAGTTTGTAACGAGTATGCAACAGTTTTGTAAATGTGTATGTAAATGAATAGATAACCCAATTGTAAACGAAATCAAGTATGTAAACAAATATGTAAAAGAGTATGTAAAAGAGACTGTAAATGAATATGTAAAAAAGTTTTAACGAGCATGTATTCTCCCTTGAGATTTGTAAAGTAATGTAAAACAAGTGAAAGATGGGCTATAAACTCACCTCAAGTGAATGTAGTGATTATCTCAAATTCAACAAGTAATCGTGACAAACGATCCAGAATGCAACCTAATTAATTATAGGTCGAATAAGTATAATACCTTTTGACCTTGTCCTTTGCATGTTGCCTTATTGTGTCCAGTATTTCTGCATGATTGACATGTAATGGTTCTTCCTTTCCGGCCCAGTTTACCATCTTTCACAAATGATTCATCCTCATGTTTGGACCTTTATCTTTTCTTCCTTGGTCGGCCTACCTGGACATGATGCTTGGGTGGCAAAATTATTGGTGGACATGTAGACTTCTCCCAGTACTTGGTCCCACAAATTGGTTGTATCATGTGAGAGTATGTTTCCTTCCATGTACTCAACCAATAATAAGGATTTACCTAAGTTTCTGGGGGTGGTGTCGCCCGGTCATTTAGAGCCATATTACAACAAGCCGTAACAACATGCTTACAAGGAATCCCTGTCAATTCCCATTTCCTACATGAACATGTCATACTTACTACATCCACAACACAATGATCACCTAGTGAACCTGAAACTTGATACTTATTTGCTCCATTCCATTGCACCTTCATCAAATGAGCTTCTTTCTTGATGGATTCCATGATTCTAGTTGCAGTAGGGGTCAAAGGACCAATACATTTATCAATCACACCTTGTACATTCTCAATTCTCTTCATGCAATACTCCCTGATGTACTCTAAAAGTGTGATTGACTCGCGCGAACTCACCCCTTTTTATATATAAATATACTTAAAGATATATAAATACATAACAAGGATCAGAATCCATAAAATCAATGAATCCGGAAGCAGTATAGAGTGTTCCCGGGTCGTTATGTCCCAACGAGGCTGGAGATGGAAAATCGAAAGACGATTGATGATTGGTGTTTGAATGTGACAAGAATGTGGATATGGGCACTAACACTGATAAGCAAAAGCATATAAAAATAAGCAAAGAAAATAAGCTGGAACAAGAATAAAAGCCAGAAATGGTGAAAACACTTAAAACTTTTTATTTTAAGACTCAAATAAGATCAAATAAACTTAAGACATCCATAACAAATTCTTGTATGCTTGCCCACACCATCCCTGCTTCATGTTTTCATGTATGTGTCGCAAGCAATATATGTGCTCTGCACTTGGGTACACAGTTTTAATGACCTGGAATGATACCTGCATAACCAATACATTAATCATTTACAATTCATATAATTCAGAATTAAAGAATCACTAGTCAAGCATAATACTAACCTTTTCTATCACTGATGAATGTGAAGATTTGAATATGCTGAAGATCTAGTCATCACCAAACAATGTAAAGAACCAGCACATGAAACTCTTACTTTTCACATTCAATCAACGCATAGGCCAAAGTGTGGAAAACTAGAAGGGTGTTGAATAGATAACCGCTTTTAATTAATGTATAGCTTGTTTTATAAAAATTTAGATTCGACTTTGTGTGATGTCAATATGTGCACAATATGAACAATACAAGTATGTAAGTAAATGACAAGTAAATATGAAAGACAAGAGATAAGAGTTAGGAAGATCACACCACAACACAAAGATATATAGTGATTTGGTAATAAGCACCACTTCGCCCTACTCCACCCCCAGCACCAAACTCTAGATATCTTTACTTATTCAAACAAACTCCCTTTAGGCGGAGAAAACCGTACACGACTTAGCTTACACCAATTTCTGACACTAAGCGAAATGTCGAGTTCTAATCCTAGCTAGAACCAATCTATCACAACACAACACACCACTTCACGACAAATCACAACTTGGGTTCACTACACAACTTCTCTCTACTTCACAACTTCTCTTCACTTCACGACTTCACTTTGCTTCACAACTTCACTTCACCAAGACACTACTACGATCACACCAATCTATCACTACTTACTAAGATCACCCCGATCTAACTATACTTACAATGATCACAACAATCTACTTATTGTACACAACAACGATACACACCTTCACAATATACACAAATGATTTACAAGATATAACACAACTACACAACTATACCAACTATACTATAACACTTCTTGATTTGATGATAAGAAGTATTCTTCTCTTGCACTTGAGGAATTAAGCTTGGATCACTTGAAAACAAAGCTTTATGATTAAATGATCAAAGAAAAGAAAAGAGTGTATAAACTGATTTAGAACAGAAAGAAAGTGTGTGCAAAGGTGAGAAAATCAGTGGGGAATAGTCTAGTATTTATAGGCAAGCTGTGACAAAAACACATGGACGGTCCCCTTAATTAGTGTGCCAGTCCCTTTAAAATTAAAGGGGCCGCCCGTTATAATTAAGGGGGCCGCCCAAGCCTGACGCTCTCCTTTTTTGTCATTTCTGGAGAGGTAATCTTCTGGAACATTTCTATCCTTATTTGGTAGAGAAATGTTGAATTTGAAAATATTTATTTGAAATAAAATATTTCTTAAATCTAAAAATGTTTTTGTAAAAGATAAAAAACTGTCTGTGTCATTTTTATAAAAAATGTGAGTTTAAAAAAAATCCTTTGATCATAAACTACATTAAGTATTTGTTTATTCAACCTTTAAGTGATTAAATTTTTGAAATGAAAATTTACTACTAATTACTTGTTCTTACAATTAATTTTTCAATAATTTTTTTTTACATACTTGTGATTATTAAACCAGAGAGATCAAGAAAATATTAATAAGGTTTTTCGGCATATTTCTATCAACAATCTGCCCCCTTTATGATGATTACAAAGTCTAAACTCATTAAATGAAAAATTAGTTTAAACAAGTATTATGAGTTTATTTCTATTTCTCCCCTTTTGTAGAATAAAAAAGGCTTCGCCGATGAATGTAGGGTAGACAACAAAAACATTGGCTCCCCTTGATGTTTACTCCCCCTAGTACGAGGCAACAGGATCGAGCTATGGTAACTTTGCTACAAAAACAAGTTAGAAGAACAAGACAACTATTTCTAACATGTAGCAAAAAGGAAAAATATTTAAACATGTTGATAATGCTTAACAAAGTGTCAAGTTATTTGTGTACGCTACATCATAAATATCTATATCAACTAGCAAAACTTTTATAGATATAAAAAATCAACCAACTCCAAAAGAAAACAAGTGCAAATAATTAAAAACATAAGACTAAAGTCCATTCAATAAACATAATAATTGTGTATAATACACAACCATGCATACACCAATTAGAAATAATATGCTTGAAGCATATTAGTACAACATACATAGAATTAAACTACAAAGATCCTATCATTCCTAGAATTTCATAGGACTTGCTTGTAAAAGGTTTGGTTGACAATTATTTAAAAATGGCTAAACATGGAGTATGTTTAGTTTAGTGAAAGTGATGGTGGTGGTGGTGAGTTGGGTAGAAGGTTTGAAAGCAGTATGCAATGTGAGAAAACATGCATTGAGTTTCCATATCTCGCCAATCAAAAGATAAGAGTACGGATGTGAATGCAACACAACAGAGTCCTCCATGTGTCCTCAAGAAGGTTCTAAGGAATGGGAGACCAAATAAGGAGAGAGGTGATGGAGAAGCAAATTAGACATCAAGTAGGGTAATTGGTAAAAAGGTGAGAGTGATGTCTATTGAATGCATTTCTAGTGTTGAAAGGAGGTTAGAGGAACTCTTAGAGAAGGGATGAGTTCAATAACCATTTGTTAATGGTGATTGATGAGGATGGTGATTTGAGGTTGTGTAGTCATGGAGGAAGAGGAAGTGCCTTTTGGTTGATGGTGTTTTTGAAGGTAGCATTAGTGATCACTAGGAGATGAGATTTGATGCATGGGTGATAAAGTTTTGGTGTCATCTTGGGGTTAAATCCACAAATTAATTGTTTGGTGGAAATGATGTTGATTTTTGGTCTTTTGGAAGCTTTAGCAATGAAGCTTATTGATTCAAGGTGGAATATGGTGGTTGATAGAGATGAATAATAGGGAAAGTGTGATATGCCATTTGGAGGGAATTTATTGGAAGAAAATGGAATGAGTTTGAATTAGTTTAGAATTTTCCAAAATCTGTTAGAGCATTCTGGGTAAGGATAGCTGAGGCTATGTAAAGAGGGTCAAAAAGCAGTAAAATCCGTGAACCAGATGGCCGGTCCCCTTGATTAATGGCCGCCCCCCTTAATTTTAAGGGGACCGCCCTTATGATTTAAGGGGGCCGCCCATCTTGTTGTTTTTTTGGGGGGGGGGGGACACCAAAATTTGATTTATTTGTAAAAAATTATGATAAAGTAATGTTATGGTGGTCAATTTGCCAGCAAGCCCCATGTAACAGTACTTATAAGAAACAATTATATCATGCTTTCAGTGCAATAATAAAATGAATAGCTAAGAATATTAAAAGCATATCACATTACAAATTAAGGTTCAAAGCAGCTTAACCTAGTTCAAGTCTCCGACTAAGTCGGTGTACATCACAAAATTAATTAACATCACCATATACATAAGCATAAGTTAAACATAAGACTTAAACCATAATTCTACCAACTAAGTCATCACACAACAAAATTCAACTTCTATATTTCTGCAAAGACTCCTCGCAATGCCTTTCCGAATAACTTGAATCCACCTATAACCTCTTTATGGATGCTCTTGTGATTGATTTAATAATTCCAGTTTTATCTCTCGAAGATGAGATTCATCATTTGTTCAAAGAAGTGGAACCTTCATATGGTAGGTATCGAGAGGTTTTTAAGAGATATAGATAGGCATAGAGATGAGGTACTAGCACGAGAAGCACCATCATCCTCATCATCATCTCCTTGGTGAGACAAAGATCCAAGGTTATGATGGGCGGAGGTTGAAGAGACAGAGTGACGGGCTTTACCACGATCACTTCGGTCGATGGTTAGTCTAGAGCCAGTAGACCATGGACTCGTTCAAACCGACAGTCGAAGAAGCCATGTCAAGATGAGGGTAAAGGTCTATAACATGTCGAAAGAGACGTGTCAAGAATATACCATAAGGAAGATGAGCTTTAGGAGTTGGTCGTACACTCTCAATTCTTTTGACAAAGAAATAGGCAAGATTATATTGTTGCTCGGCTAGAATACACTATAATATATGAGCAAGGCAAGCTGGGAGATGGTCCCGCTGTCCCCCTAGTCCGAACACATTTTCATAAATAAGTCCGTTCCATCTTTTCAAGTCTTGTCTAAGCTCTTTGGTCAAAACTTGATTTGAATAAATAATAACGTTTTTGTTTTTGATTTTGCGGTTAGAGTCGGTGTGTTGAAATTGAAGAAATTTATGAATTTCTTCAAGAGTAGGGAGGTCGGTATGATATGGTCCTTCAGTGTCTTAGGAGTATGCAAGAGCACCAAGATTCTATTCGTTTGTGAATACGGCTTGACCATAAATGGATCTGATATTTTGACCGAATTATTGGAGAGAAAGAAGTGATGAATTCTTTTGAATCAAGAGGGTAGATAGCATGACGTCGAAGTCATCCTTTTGAAGAGTGACTTGACTATAAAAGTCTAGGATGAAACGAGGGACAATTGGCTCATTGATTTCGTAGAGACAATTGAGACGAATGTTAGAAAAACAACGATCGATGTGATCGGATGTGTAGTAAAGTTGATCAACAACTCTACCTTCATGAATATATCAATTTTCGATAGGTTTGTAGAAGTGAGAGATAGAGGGAGAGATACCGGGTGTTTAGGATACTTTAGGAATGTAAGAACGGGTAAGAGAGGTATCACCAACTGTTGTTCGAGGCATGTTTGTCACATAAACAACTCAACAACGAAATAAATTAAAAAAAATTGCAAATAAAGTTTTTGAAAAACAACAAATGTGGGACAAGGGATTTACTTTGGACTTCTACAAATAAAAACCTAGAAGTAATACTAAATGTTATCCTTAATTTATTCTTCACTTAATCTAGGATGTCAAGATTATGATATTAGTATATATTTCAACATCTAGGAAATGGCCTCAACATTCCATTATCAATACAAGACCTGACTAAAATTGTCGAAAAATATACGTTAAGTTGTATATTTTGTTGACAAATATGAGTTCATCATTTTGACTGGTAAGATTAAATGATGGTTATTTTTGACTCAACACTTTTTGTAAAACGTTAAACAAACGCCCCTTTTATTTTACACTTTTTTATAAAATGTATCATATTTATAATGGAATTATATTTCTTGCTGACTAAATACAAGTTAGGTTACGGGTTGACACAGTTACAAAATATAGTGATGGTTATTTCGACTCTAAAAATCGATCCTAAGGAACGAACTAAACACATCTTTATTTTTATAAGACTTTTATTCATTGATTTGAAAAATAAACATTTAGTTATGTATGGTTCGATAGACAATGTATGATTGTTTTAACATGTTTTTGGCATGAATCAACAATGTATAGACTTTTGTTCTAAAATTTCTTAGTTTAAAAAAAATCAAAAACTATGTATATATGTTTATAAATTTTCGAACCAAAAAAAATTTGTGACTCAATTCTATTGTATGTATTGAATTCCTATGACTACGAGAATCATTGTAGTTATGTATTTTCTAGACCTAATTAAAAAAAACTATGAAAAATACCCAATTTTGATTGAAAGCAAAATTGGATGAAATTGAAAAAGATAAGTATAGGAAATCTTACAATAGGTGTTGTTAATCACGTTATAGGTGTTTGCCCCTTGCGAATTTGGATGAATTTTAAGTTTGGGAATTGGATTTTACGGGTTTTGAGTGTGTGTGTTCGTCACACAGTAGCAGAGAGAGAAGGAAAGATGAAAAATAGGTGTTTGGACTTATTTTGTGTCTTTGCAAAAGAAGTAAGCAGTTTGACGATTTTAAAAGGACGGATCCCAGAGGTCGGAGCAGTGGGGTGGCAGGAGGTGCTGGGCCTCCCCCCAACCACTGGTGACCTACCTTATCTAATCTGGTTGTTTTCAGAAACCATCTTAAAATCTAAGACCTACTTATAATCCAATGAAACCCCTTACTTAAAACAAAGAAAGTAAAGTAGATAAACACAAGAGAAAACAAAATCTCAGTATTTGCTTTAATGGAGGTTTAATGTATCTATGTTCTTGATGGAGAGAAGATGACTCGGAGCCCGATGTTTATGATTATATATATTCTAAAAGGCTTACTTTTATCTGAAGTTACTATTTTAACCCTACACTTTCATAAAATATTATAACTGCTAACGAAGGATTCTGAACCATATAAAAAGTCACATATTGGTTTTTGATAAATATAAATCTTAATATTACTAGATAATTTGCAACTCCTATTAAATGTTACAACCAATTCAATGGTTTCTAAAAGTATCAAAGTTTAAATAAAATAGAAACGTACTTATCAAATTTCACATCAAGGAAACACACTTGTTTATTACCAAGTCAGTATCAATACTTTCAATTTATAACATTATGTAAATAAGCATTGACAAGCTACTGGTTTACAACCGTTAACATAATGAAAAAGACCGACACATCATCATTACACGTCCACATATTTTTAGGTTAAGTCCATTAAATAGAAACGTATTTTTAGGGTTAAGTCCATTAAATAAAAACGTACTTTTCACACAGTAGCAGAGAGAGAGGGAAAGATAAAAATGGGTGTTTGGTATTGTGTTTTGCAAAAGAAGTGGGCTGTTTGGCGATTTTAATAGGCCGGTCTCAGAGGCGGAGCCAGTGGGGTGGCAGGAGGGTGCGAGCCTCCCCCAACCACTGGCGGACCTACCTTATACGAATATGGTTTTCAGAAACCATCTTACAAATCTAAGACCTACTTTAGAATCCGAATGGAAACCACCTTACATTTAAAACAGAAGAAAGTAAAGTAGTTAAACACAAGAGAAAACAGATCTCAGTATTTGCTTTAATGGAGGTTTAATGTTCTATGTTCTTGATGGAGAGAAGATGACTCGGAGCCCGATGTTTATGATTATATATATTCTAAAAGGCTTACTTTTATCTGAAGTTACTATTTTAACCCTACACTTTCATAAAATATTATAACTGCCTAATGGAGGATTCTTGAACCGTATAAAAATGTCACATATTGTTTTGATAAATTAAATCTTTATATGACTAGATATATTGCAACTACTATTAAATGTTACAACAATTCAATGGTTCTATAAAGTATCAAAGTCTATTAAATAGAAACGTACTTTTCAAAATTTACACATCTAGTAAACACACTTGTTTTATTACCAATCTAGTAATCAATACTTTCAAATTTATAACATTATAGTAAATAAGCTGACAAGTTACTGGTTACAACCGGTTAACATATGAAAATGACCGACACATCATCATTACACGTCACATATTTTTAGGGTTAAGTCCATTAAATAGAAACGTACTTTTCAAAATTTACACATCTAGTAAACGTATTTTCCAAAATTTAGTGACGTGGAATTTTAGGTGAAATTTAAAAAAAAAAATCTATTTGGAAAATCAACCGGTCATATTTACTAAATTGTCAAAAAGTAGCCGGTTTTAATTACTAGATTGGTAATAAAACAAATGTGTTTACTAGATGTGTAAATTTTAGAATGTACGTTTTTATTTAATGGACTTAACCCATATATTAACTCTTAATAAGAAAAGCAGAAGTTGGTCATCGAGTCCCATTCTTCAAGTTATCGTTACAAAAGATTAGTGTCATGATATAGTGTGCCTTCTTGAAAAAGAATTGAGGTTTCATCTTAGTTTAACTCGATTAAATTTTTGAATATGGCTATATGTCGAAAATGAAAATTAAGTAATGGCTTTATACATGATTGTTGACCACTGCATATAATACTTCTTTTAATATAAGGTGTTAGCAATCAAGGATTTTATTATGAATTAGAATTACACCTAGGGAATCAAATGTATAAGAAAATCGATTTTTGCAGTGCTTCGCATACTAATTTAAGATGTAAAGATTTATTACATATGGATAGTCCAGAGTAGATCACATAGACTCAAAAATTAGATATAGACTCCAATAACCATCATAGCCATTATTTTTTAATCAAAATCATAAAAATCCACTTCCACTTTTTTTTAAAAATAAAATATCTTGCAAACGGTAAATCGTCAAACGACAAAAAATACACCATCACAACGAGTATTTTTTTATCTTTCAGTAGACATCCACTTCGATATACTTTCGAATAACTTTTTTTTCGATTTTTTTTCAGTCACGTCTAAAAAAAATCACATATGATTTGTGATACAAATCACATGTAATTTCATATAATCACATGTGATTTTATAAA
Source organism: Tanacetum coccineum (assembly GCA_026074375.1). Taxonomy (NCBI): domain Eukaryota; kingdom Viridiplantae; phylum Streptophyta; class Magnoliopsida; order Asterales; family Asteraceae; genus Tanacetum; species Tanacetum coccineum. The sequence goes on from BQNB010001055.1 coordinate 112,138, forward strand.
ATCACATGTTCCAGACGTATCTAAAAAAAGTCCGAATTTTTTTTCGTCGAAAGTATATAGAAGTGCCCCTTTATAGAAAGATGATTTAATTCTCGTCGCGATGGTATGTTTTATTTTGCGTAACGATTAACGGTTTGTGAGATATTTAATTTTTAAAAAAGATGTGAAAAATGGGTTTTTATTATTTTGTTTAAAAAATGAGTGGCTATGATTGGTTCATTAGATCTATGCAAAATTTTGGGTCTATGTTGAACTTTTGCCTAGACGTCCAAGAGTTTTCATCATTCATTCATCTTCAGTATTAGAGACTTATGTATCATGTGTGATGTTAATATACTATCACCATTGTTACCATCACACAATTATTTTCGGCCCCTCTTAACTTATACTCCTGGCTCCGACCTTGGCCGGTCCCTTTAATTATTAAGGGGGCCGCCCACTTTAACACAGTCGGTCTTTTTAATTTTAAGGGGGCCGTCTATCTGAGAAAAAATGTTGCTTTTCGATTTTGACTAGTTTTATAAATATACAATTATCAAAATACGTCGGGAGGTACTAGTAATATTATTTTATATACTCTAGTCGTCGAAGAAATGAGATTGAAGACGAGAGAAAAATACTTGACATTTTTAATTAACTTCTCGTCAAGTTAAGTAAACTTAAATAATTTCCAATCAAAAAAATTAAGTTGTCAAGATTTTTGGATCGAGAGATTGTTTAGAAATGATTGACGAAATTTAATTGACATTTTAATTAACCTTTCGTTAATTAAAAATACTTTGATTACTTCGGACGAAATAATCAAGTTGTCAGGCCGAGAGAGGATTTAACAAGGATTTAGTGACGTTTTCAATTGACTTCTTGTGAATTGAGTAAATTAATTATCTCGGATAAAATAAATAATTGTCACAATTTGGAATTTTTAAGAGATGATAAATATATGACGATAGAGTGATTGAATGAAGTTAACGCTTCATGAGAGGATTTTGATAGACGTAGTTTATTGTAGACGTGTAGATGATGCGGACTTCGTAGTCGAAATAGTGATTTTGATGTCATGCCTTTCTGGCGTAAGATGAAAAACTAATCATACTTCTATGTTAATGATTACCCACTAACTCACTTTTCTTCATCTACGTGAGTTCGCTACTAGCGGACATAGAATACTTCCATTTTATAGATGTACGTAGAGAATTCTAATTCAACTACGTGAGAGACGAGTTCATAATGAATTAAAATCTCGTGAATTCTAGAAAGCCAACAATGGCATATCTATGACAACACATTTCCATTATGTTCTACTAATTAAAACTTATTTGTTTAGCATGTACCCCATGTAGCATAATACTATATAGTCATTTAACACATAATCTAAATTCTAAGAAGTTTAGAAATGAGACATACCTTTGCCTACAATGTGTTTACATCAAACATCTCCAATAAGAAAGCTTTTAAGGAGAAACCGTTTCGAAAACCCGTCCAAAAATTTAAGAATGTATTTGCTCTGTCGGATTTTTAAGAAATGTTAATGAACAACTCCACTTGAATGTTGTAACGACTTAATCACTTGGAGCCCAATTCTCATGGGTCCACAGTTGTTTAGTCCCGAACATATTTTGTCATATGTTGCATTGATTCGGATACATATAAGGTGGAAACATATTCCCACGGAGAGAAGTTTGGTGTTGTGAATAATCTCACATTGAATGATTCTTATTGGGGTAAATTTGACTACTTGATCACTCCTAGGTTGTGGTGTTTTAGACCGAGGGTGAGAGTTATTAGTTCTTTTTGGAGGAGGAGTCTTAGATCTTGTTTTAGGCTTAGTAAAGCCAACTCCGGGTTTTAAAGAAGGTTTATAAAAACGTTTTACTTCGTCTTCGCTTGCAATGGGTATTTTTAATTGTTTATAAGCATAAATTTTGGTCTTGGTCTTGAGTTTGATTCTACCACTTTTTCTTTAGACTCAACCTCTTGTGATTTAACAAAATTCACTTGTTTAGACTCACTAGTTGATCCTTTGGTAAAATTAAATCCTAGGCCGGATTTATCACCGGAAGGTTTTTGAAGATTTAACATTTTCTTAAGCGATTTACTACTATTATTAAATTGATTAAGCTTAGAAATTTCTTCCTTAAGTTTTTCATTTTCAAATCTAAGGTCTTGACATGTTTTACATTCTTCATTGACCTCTTTACCTTTTTCTATTTTAGATAGTTTATTTTTTAGTTCTAGTACTTCATTTTCTAATTTATTTTTAATTTGTTTTAGTGATTTATTTTTAGCCATGACTTTTAGACCTATTTTGCATAGTCGATTATATTCATTATCTAAGTCTTTTTCATCTAACTGCGAGTGAGAGAGTGATGAATTCATGTTGGATCATGAATGAGATTAGAAGATAACCGTACTCATCGGTTTGGACTTTGACTTGACTATAAAAGTCTAGAATGAATCGAGGAACAATTGGCTCATTGATCTCAAAAAGGCAATTGAAGCGAACGTTGGTGAACACTCGCTCAATGCCGTTGGATTTGTAATAGAGTTGATCCACGACTCGACCCTCGTGAATGCAACGGTTTTCGATGGGTTTATAAAATTGAGCAAGAACGGGAGAAAAACTGGGTATTTCGGATACTTTAGGGATATATGATTTAGTACGGGAGGTATCACCAACAATTGCTCGAGGCATGTTTATCACCTAAACAAGACAACAACAAAATAGAATATTACTTCAAAAGATATGTAAAAAATTGATCTTTTAAAGACAACATACGTGGAACAAAGATTACTTCGACTCTAAAAATAAAAACCTAGGAAGTAATCCAAACATTCCCTAGTTTAATTTTGACTCGATCTAGAGTATCGAAAAATATATATTGAACTATATATTTCGACATCTAGTGTAATCTTGTCAAGTATTGTGATTTAATAAGTAGAGTGTGGATTATTTCGATCTTAGATTAAATTTCTAGGACATGATCCAAACGCTCCTTTATTAACACATGACTTGACTAAGATTGTCGAAAAATATACATTAAGTTGTATATTTCGTCGACTAATGTGAGTTCATTATAGTGACTTAACAAAAATGAAATAAAGTGATTAGTAAAGTATCTCAAATTTCTTTTGCCGTTTTACACATAAAAATTCTTTCGTATTCTTCGCATGGGAAAGCATTATAGATTACCATTTTAGCTTTATTATTTTTAACGAGTTTCTTTTTAAGATCATCATTTTGTTTATCAAATGGTACAATTTCATCCTTTTTAGTTTCGGGATTATTTTGAACGGGAGAAAAATCACCATAGGTAATAATATGCCAAAGATCTAGATCGTTTGATTTCATATAAGTTTCGAATCTATTTTTCTAATAAATAAATCCATCACTTTCAAATAGTGGTGGTTTTTGCATAGATTGCCCTTATAAATATTTTTCCGATTCCATAGATCGATTCAAGTTTTAAAATACAGTTTATTTTAAAAATCTTGTTTGACGTGGCTCCTGATACCAATTGTGGAAAACTAGATGGGGGGTTGAATAGTTTACCGCTTTTTAATTTTGATGTTTTTTTTTATAGTTTATTTAATTACTTAGATTCCAACTTTTTGTGATCTCAAAATTGTTGCAACAATACTGAACATACAAGTAAGTAACATAAATAATATGAAAGACAAGATGATAGAGTTAGAAAGATCAAACCACAAAACACAAAGATTTATATTAGTTCTTGGTAACAAAGACCCTCTTCGCCATACTCTCTCCCGAGCACCAAACTCGAGAGTTCTCTTCTCTTTGTCAACCAAAACTCCCTTTAGGCGGAGAAAACGCTACACAACTAAGCTTTACACCGATTTAAAGCCAAATTCGAGTTCTAACCTAGCTAGAACATCTATCACAAACTTTTGTATTTTGAGGGACTAAAATACTAACCACACTACTTCACAACAATTAACAACTTCCCTCACTCACGGACTTCTCTTCACTTAACAACTTTTACTTCACTTCACATCTTTCACTCGCTTCACACTTTAGTACGCTTCACACTTTTCACTTCACCTAGACACTACCACATCACACCATCTAACACTCCTTAATATGATCACCACGATCTAGCTATTACTTTTAATGATCACCTAATCTATTATTACACACAACTACAATACACACCTTCAATTATACTCAAAATGATTTACAAGATATAATACAACTTCACAATAACAAAAACAAAACTACAATACTTTTTGACTTGATGATAAGAAGTATTCTTCTCTTGTATTTGAGGAATTAAGCTTGAATCACTTGGAAACAAAAGCTTAAGATTAAATGATCAAAGGATTGTAGGTGATGTGTGGACTGATTTTAGACAGAAAAGAATGAGTGCAAAAGGTGAGAAAATCAGTGGGGAACAGTCTGCTATTTATAGGCAAAGCTGAGAGTGTTTTGGCTTGGTCGACCCCCTTAGCTCCATGGCCGACCCCCTTATCACTAAGGGGGCCGCCCAGGCGCAAACGCTTCTGGTATGTGTTTAATTACACATACCTTTTACCTTTAAAAACGAGCTAAAATAACCAAAAACGGACTTAAAATGCCAAATATACGCTTGTTTTGCTAAATGTATTGTGCAGGAACGGATATCTAAGAAAAGGACGAAAAACAAAGCCAAAACGACAAAACCGGACTCGGAATGGAAAAGCAGGAAAAAGACAAAGTCAAAGTCCTAGCCCGAACCTGAAAAAGTCAACCCAAGTCAACCCCGACAAATCCAAAAGTCAACATGTGAAGAAATGTAAGTTTGAGGGTTAAAATTGCTAAATCCCTAAACTTGTATTTAATGAAGAAAAGGAAGGAAATGAAGACAAGGGTGAAAACTGCCATTTTGGGAAAGATATACTCTAAGGGGCAAAGCTGCCAAGTCCCCTAACTTACACACCAAGGACTTACGGTGCAATTAGTGATATAACTTTTGGGGACTGAAACTGCCAAGTCCCCAAATTTGCATACAACAAGGACGAGTGATGCAATATGACTAATCACCTTGAGGGACTCAAAGTGACAATCCCGCAAAAGTTATACCCTGCTTATCCCCAACCTTTTTATAACTCTCTTTTCCCGCCATGACCAAAACCCAAAACCTGTTACCTTTTCCTTCTCCCCATAACACTCAACCTCACACCAATACACCATGGATCAAACCTTACCCTCACCTCCACTAAACCCCTAGTCCTATTTGGCAATCCCACACTCTTCAAATCAATCCAACGGTGGGTATGAGTTCAAGAAAGCACAAGGGACTTCAACGGCCAAGATTGAAGCTGTGAACCTCTCACAACACAAACACAAGAAGACTGGACATCTATAAAAGAAGAAGAAGACAGAGAAAGGAGTAGTTAGCTTTTAGAGTTCAGTTTTATTTTTTTTAGTTACTGTTCACCAAGTCGATTTAAGTTCTTTTTAATTTTTTTCAATTTCAGTGTGTTTCTTGTTACTACACTTGTACTCTTCCTTCTTCATTAATAAATCAAGTTCAATTGTGTTCGTGTTTTAAATTTCAAGTAATAAGCTGTTTTTATCAATTAAGCTTGTGATAAGCTCATTTTAGCTTATTATGTTTTCTTAAGTTCTCAAGTTGTCCAAAAGTTATAAGAATCTTTTTAATACTGTTTTAGTCAATTTCAGTTCATAAGAGTTCATTTGATCAAAGTTTGGAGGTTCAAGAGAGTAATAAGCTAATTAAGGCTTATTGAGCTTTAAGCTCAAGGTATAGAGGCAAGGTGCCACTTAGGTGTATGTTTTTAAGCCACTCACTCTACAAGAGTGGCTAGTGACTGAGACTACAAAAAAATCAAGGTTTCATTTCTCAAATTTCATTTTAGCTTGATTTTAGCTTAAAACATTTGCTTATTTACTCTTCATTCCTGTTCAATTCTTTGCAAACATATTTGTTTAGACTTGTTATTTAGATGTTTTAAGTTTTCATTGAATAAAATTTGTGTAATCTCAGTTTATCTTTTAAAACTGTCAATGTTAGTGTAATAAGCTAGGTGAGAAAGTAGCTTATTTCTATAAATAAGGTGTAGGTTTTAGTCTTAAAATAGCTTAATTAGGTGATTTCTAGTGTGAGTAGATAAAAGGTTTTAGCTGTTTTAGTTTTTAAAATAGTTTTTAAGTACAATAAGGTTGGGACAGTTAGACTTAAGGGGTGTTTGGGTTAAGAGGAAAACGGGTCAAAAATGTTTTTGTGTATGGGTTGTGGTAGTTTAAGTAGTTTAAGCTTAAGTATTAAGCTTGTTTTAAGATGTTTTTATAAGTTTTAAAGTTTTAAAATTGTTTTTCAAAGGTTTTATAAATCATTTTTCAAGCTGTGGTTTCTAAAAAAGGTATACAATGGCTTATTTGAATAAGCCATTGTATGTTTGAGTTTAAGTGTCAAAAAAGTTTGTTTTTGTGTGTCTTAAACAAGCTGACCAAACCTTTTGGTCTTTTGACTTTTGAGTCAAACCACCCAAGTCTTTTTAAGTAGCAGTTTCAAAAAGCAAAAGCCATTTTTCACTTTACAAGTTCAGCAGGTTTAAATGAATTTTAGAAGTCAAAAATTGGTGCACAAGTCCATGACCTAGAGCTTTTAGTCTGTTCTTACTATATATATTTTATATTTTATTATATTTATATATATTTCAAGGTGTAGTTTGGACGGATCAATTTTTGGCGCCGTTGCCGGGGAGGCTGTGAAACCGTCTATCGTTACGTTTGGCATTTGTGTTTGAAGCTGTGAATATTTTCTTTTATAAACATATAAAAAAAATACAAAAATATTTTTCATTTTATTTTATTAGTATAATTATCAGATAAAAAACAAAGAAAAACCAAAAATATAAAAACATTGTTGATTGCGGTTTTATATACCTAAAATATAATATAAAATAATATAATCCTGAGAGTAATTAAGAAAGTTACCAAGTTACCTTGATAAAATTCACATTAGAAATAAGTTGTTTAGCTTATAAGAAAAAGCTTACATTCTAGTGATAAACTGAACTTTCACCTTTTAGATCATTTTTCTTGTTAATTTTGTTTATGCATCTTAGCATCTTTCTAACAGAAAGCAACAGAAAAATCACCCGAATTCTCAACTACATTTCTCAGGATCTACACAGGAACAAGGTTTCACGTCTCGGACTGAATCAATAAAGCTTTGTACTTGCTCTGTTACGATACCACCCTGGGTTTTTCGACGAAAGAAAAGTTCCAAACTGGATTGAGCAACTTGGTGCCCAACATTCACAAAACTTACATGTCTTGAGCATAGACTAGAGGATTATAGATCTTTAAGAACGATCATGACCGAATCCAAAAGTCTTCTTAGAAAGCTAGGTTCTTATCCCCATTTCCCAGTTTCATTTTGCATACAGTTTAAGATGATTAATACCTTGATCTTCAAAACATTGATTTCATTGCACTATGTCCATCAAACTACGTCGGGAAAGCAGACTTCACTTGCTTCCCACTTTCCCATCTTCTCCATGGATCGGCCTTGTATACACCCCTCGTCCATAAAGATGTATTTTGAGTAAAGAACTCCTCACACCCATTTGATCATTAAGACCTCTATTCTCATGCTACAAACTTGAAACACCCACAGGCCACCTTTCTCCTTTCGGAAGCCAAACATATTTTCCATTTTAACAAGACGTTTCTCTGGTTATTTTATCTCTCTGTATCTCTAGTACATATCTTAATCTACATATTGAATTCTTTTAGATTTCAATTTCATCTTCATTAATAAGCTAGAACATAGCCGCTAAAAAACTTATAACCAAGTTTAAGAAAACCACCGCAATTATCTCCGATGAAACAGGAATAAAAATGCTTATTTTCTAGACTTTTCTAGTGGACAAATGTAGCGCAAGTGTTTTATTATAGTTGTTTAGAAGTAAACTCTTTAATAACTTTGTAGTTTTGTGTTTTTGCTGAAATTTCAATTTTTCATATAAAGCAAACATAAGCTAAGTCCGTAGGATTTAAATGGTACTCTTTACTTGATAGTTAAGGGCCTACACAACCGTTTAAAACTGAGGAGATGGTAAATGACCCAGTTGCTTAAACAGACCTACCCTTCGTCTCCTTTCTTTTAAATACATTTCTACCTGTCTTTTGTTAAATAATCAAAATAGTTTTATATTTTTTGTAAATTAGCTTTAATTAAAATTTAGGGTTTTTAAGTTTTAATTGACAAAATTAGGCTTGGCAATTTAGGTTATAGACAATTGAGGCTTTTTGTGCCTCATTCAATTTCTTCACCTTCTCTAGGTTTATTAACAACCATTTTTCTTTATTTTTATCCAATTGAAATTTGTTATTTCTCTTTAGGAATAATTTAAATAGTTTTGAGTTATTATCTTGTTTCTTAGACTACAATCATGAAAATAGGGAAAAATAGTTGAAATTTTTAATTCTTTTTGTGATAATATTTTTCTTTTTTTTTAGAATGCTGAGTATTTTTTGAACAAATAAAAGTAAAATTTTAGTGTTAAACTTTGTTTTAGAAGAAAAAGTTATTCTTTTTTAGTTTTTAGTGACATGTTGTTTGTGTGTTCTTGGAAATTCATAAAAAATTCAAAAATAGTTAAAAAAATTCCAAATTCTTTTTCCTAAGATTTTCTTTTTAAATTTGAGAGTTTTAGGTATAAAGTTTTGTTAATAGTAGTGCCTTTAGATTTTAAATTTCAGTTCTAGTTCAAATTTTGTCAGAAAATGTTTGTTATTCTTTGTGCTAGTTAATTGATTTTAGATTCTTTAAATTATCCTCTATAGTTTAAATTGTGCCCATTAAATTCGTAGTTTACATCCAAAAAGAATCCAAAATTCAAACTCAATTCTTTCGATTGTATCGATTTTCCAGACAGCCTCGATTGGGGATAAAATCGACGGGAACATTCTATAACTACCTTAGTCAGGTATTATTGACTTCGCTAGTTTTATACTATCCTTACTTATATATCTTTATATTTTATTATATATTATATGTATTTGAAAGTGTGGTTCATTGACGGGATAAGGACACTGAACAAACACAATTTGAGAATGATTCAAATGAATCATCTTAACCTACTACAATGTACCATCAAGTAACAATGATGAAGTTTCAAGGATACTATTACAAACACTTTAGTCCCTGATGTAACTCAGTATCACATCACTAATCAAGCGCTTCTACAAGTTCTCATCCTGTTCATAGGATTGATTGGTCATGAGACAAATCAATTAAACTTTGTAAATATCATTGGTAATCTTGGTGAGTATGCTTACAAGAAGCATGTGCTGATCCAAGCTTAAACTATCTAAAGATAGTTGAATATCTATTTGCATGACTTTCTCTCTGAGATAGAACTACAAAGAAAAGTTTTTTCCTTTTGTTTGAGCACTAAAGCACCCAGATCGATATGATGAATGCAAGAAGTAATTTGAAATCAGTTCTATAGAAACAATCGTATGGACTCTTGTTCCTCTCCCTTTATGGAAAAAATAGACATAGGTTCCAAATGGGTATTCAGGAACAAGAAAGATGAGCATGGTACAACCATAAAAATATGCAAGACTGGTTGCATAAGGTATTGTCAGAAGAGGAATTGACATGATGAAACCTTTGCACACAGTGGCAAGGAGGAAAGCCATCCGGTTATTCCTTGCTTTTGCCATATACATGAACTCAAAGTTTACCAAATGGATGTCAAAAGTGACCTTCTTGAAATGGTAAACTAAAAGAAGAAGTTATGCCAAGCTTACAGCTGCCTCAACAAGTGAATGTCTATTTGCTGATTTTCTCTCTGAGATAGAGCCTAAAAAGGTATCTGTGGCACTGAAGCACTCAGGATGGATTGATGCCATGCAGGAAGAACTGAATCAGTTCTATAGAAACTAAAGTATGGACTCTTGTTCCTCTCCCTTATGGAAAAATAGCCATAGGTTCCAAATGGGTATTCAGGAACAAGAAAGATGAGCTATTTGAAATGAGTATTCAGGAAAGATGGCTATTGCTCCTAAACAGTTTGAGAAACTAATAACAAAGAAATTTGAAATGAGTATGATGGGAGAACTCACCTACTTTCTTAGACTGCAAATCAAGCAGGATGACAAAGGAATCTTAATTTATTAAGAACAGTACACTAGGAACTTACTCAAGAAATATGAAGTTTGTTGATCCTAACTTAAGATTGATTCCTTAGCTTGTAAAGGTTAAGTTACTTTGGATAGATCCAAAACAACTATGATAGAAACTTTGTGAATACTAAAGAGTATGCAGAATCTACTCTTTAATACTTAAAAGAATATTAAAGAAACAGTAAACTGTATGAACAATGATATTACTGAAAAGCTCCAATATTATTACTATCAATAATACGAGTACTCTGTGTAGTACTAGGGTTTACAACCTTGAAGCTATATATAAAAAACATATGAATGTATGGATGTGTGTATTGTGTATTTTAGTACTATATCCTAGGACCTCCTTTTATACACCAAGGAGTCCTTTACAAGATAACTATAAATCTTCTATAATTCTAAAAGATAACTGCAAATCTTCTAACTTAATAAGATATAGATATCTTTTACAGAAATATCTCATACTTATCTCGTAAGTAATCTTGATAAACAATCTTCATCTTTATCCTTCTGACAGTAGAAATTCTTTTAGCAATTGTAATCCTTCAGTAGTTGTAACCAGCAACATTAACTTTTATTCCAGCAGCACTAACTGTGTACAAGCAGTAGTAACTACTTAGAATATTTTCTTCATTCTTCATCAGTAGTACTAAGTTACACTAGCAGTACTAACTTTATGCTAACAGTTGTAACTTTACTCAAGCAGTACTAACAAATACTAGCAGTACTAAGTTACACTAACAGTAGTAACTTGTATAATAGCAGTATTAACTACTTAGTAGTATTTCTTCCAAGTTTCTGAGTAGTCTTAACTTCCATTATCAGTAGTAATATATACTAGCAGTAGTAACTGACAGTACTAACTACTTAGAATATTTTTTACTAATTATCACTAACAACAGTAAGTTATGCTTAGCAGCAGTAACTCTAACCTTAATAGTATTAACTCCAAGATCATCATAAAGTCTTTTGATCTTAACAATCCTCCCCTAAAATTGATGTTTATCTTCTGAATCTTCAAGTTTCTTGATTAAAAGCTTTATCTTTACTAGGAGGATGTATTCAAACACTTCTAGGATTCTTTACCTGTTTTGTCACGAGCTTAAGAAATTGATAGCACATCTCATTCCAATGGTCAGTTTGAAGCTTCTTGTTGAGCATTGTTGTGATTGTTGCAGGTGTAAGTGGATACTTTTTCTCTACCAGCATAAAGATATGCAGATTCTGAAATCTCATAAAATGTACTCCACTTGAAGAAAATAGATTCCAATCTGTCACCTTGTGTCCTTGTAGATTTATCCATATATCACTTTCTATATTAGGTTCAAACATCACTTTCAGATCACCCCATAACACTCTTTCATATGCCTCCTCTGGCCTTGTATTCCTATGTTTAGCTTTAACCAACTTCCAGAGTGTTTCCAGGTCTTCTCTGTTAATATTCTGAAGTATCTTAATCATTGATGACTACCACCTTGAACTTCCATCTGCTCTTATGAGTTTAAAGTATCCCATCTTTCCTTCTTTGATGATTTTCCAGTCAACAATTATTGGAGGCTTAGTGGCTAATGGTATAACATCAACTGCTATTTCTTCTTCATCAACAACAATCTCTATATGCTTTTTCATCTCAGCTTCTTCTTGATCATCATCTATCTTTTTCTTCTTAATTCTTTCTTATTCTAGCTCTGTGCCTGCTCTTTTAGAACTGCTTTCTTCTGCTCTTGTTACACTGCCTTTATCTTTATCTTTACTTCCTTTCACCACTTCAGAATCCATAGATACAAATAAGTCTATCCAACCCATGGTCTTGTCAAAGGCCTTCTGAACTTCATCAAAAGCTTTTGTTCTTTAACTGACTATGAGTAAATCTAGCCATGTTCTTTAGATAGGTACACATTTGATTTCTCTTTTGAGCTTTGGTTGGTGGTTTTCTTCTCTGCTCTTCTGCTTTAAGTTTTGCAAAATGCTTCTTTCTTTTATCCATGAGCTCCATAAACAGCTTTGACTTTTCTTCAACAGTCAACTCTTCCTGCTCTTGTGCCTGTAATCTTGCAGCTAGCTCATAATCTGCATCTATCATAGCTTGAACATTATCTCATTCAACAATGTTTGCATGTTCTTCTCTTTATTTTGCAAGCTTCTCTTCGTCTTCTAATTCAGCATTTAACTGAGCTTAAAGTTTTTGAGCAATTTCTTCATCAATCAAAATTTGATCTTTCTTTTTCAAAGGCTTCTCAGGTTTTATCATCTTTGCCTTGCCTTTGTCTTTATCCTGTTGAAGTTGTGATGTTTGTGAAGATGATGTTGTTGTTCTAAATTCACTTGGCTCTTGAACTATAACCCCTCTAGCCTTGGGTCTTGTAACAGTAGTTGTAGTTGTTGTAGCAGCAGTTGTAACAGCCTTGGGTTTAGCTGCTTTAATCTCTATTAAGGTCTGAGCCAGAGTCAACTCATCAATAGTTGTTGTTGTAGCACTAGCAGTACTAACTTCAGCAGTACTAACTGTCTTTTCAACCTCAACTTCCTGCTCATCAAAAACTCCTGTATCAAACACTAAATTATCATCATTCCTCCTCTAAGCCTCATTAACCAAAGTAACCTTTGCATCAACATCAAGATCAACAATTTTTCTCCCCTGTTTGGATGCATCCTCCTGAGCATCCAAACCTTCATCTTCAGAGGAAACAACTTGTGCAGATCTTCCAACCTTCCTTAACCTTTTAAGCCCTGGAGTTCTTGACTTATTCCTCCTTTCCAGCATCTTGACCCTCTCCTTTAATTTAGTTATCTTTGCAGCCTGAGAGGTCTTAGTGTTCTCTAAGTCAAGAACTCTTTCAGATAATTTTGTACAAAGTTCCATTAATTCATTTAGTTTCAATCTATCCTCACCACTGAGTAGTGGATCATTAGAATGTTTAGGTACACTTTCCACATTTTTAGTCTCATCTGCCATAGGTTCTGTAGGATCACTAGGTTGAGAAACTTCAGTGTCCTTCCTTTGTTTCCTTCTAGACTGTTTCTTCTGGGGTTTAGATGTTGATGGTGGATTAATAGTGGGTGTGTGTTGGGGAACAGTAGGCATTATAGAACCTTCACCCTCTTCTTGAGCTTGAACCATCATAGTTTGAAATAAAGGTGTAACTCTCCCAGAAAAACCTTTTCCTCCTCTCTTCATATTAGCAAAGACCTTCTTAGTGTGAGAAGGTGTAACATAAATTTCTTTATGTTTGGTCATTCCTTCAACTTGTTTATCCAGGAACACTTGCACAAACCTTAGATACATTAGAAATTTAACCCCACCTTCCAAGTTCTTTACCATATTATCAAAAATGTACTTGGAAAAGTTGAATTTTTGGTTTGTGGCAAGATAGATGACAACTGAGGCCATAGTGCTACTAAATTCATTCCAAGCAGTAGTCTTAGCACTAAGGCATTGCAGAATTGTATGGATAAGAAATTTCCATTGAGGTGAAAAGAAAGCTTTATTATAAGCTTTTGTGTAAGATTTCATACCCTATGAGCGTCAACTGTTCAAAAATTATCGCATATGGAAAACATTCAGTACCTTCAACATCTTTTAATTGAAGAGCTCTTCTCACACTTGTCTCAGTGACGATTACCTTCTTCCCATCTACTAGGGCTTATATCTGCACTTCCCCATTAAAAGTTTTTGCCTTAACAGTAGCCCCGAACTGCTTAATGCATGAAGTATAGATGATGGGATTCACCGTTAGCGCATATCTGATAGAACTTGCATTCAAAAATTCAATAATTCCTTCAAACCTATCACTTTCTTCGGGTTTCTCCAAAAACGCAACCAAATTGTGAGTTTCAGCAAACTTTAGGTTTGACATTATATTGGGTTTTGATGATGAATGATACAATTAAGTTAGGGTTTATGATTAGAGAGTATATCAAAGTGTAAAATTGATCGAATGAGTGATTGAAACCCTTAATCGAAGTATTTATAAAATTACCCTCAACAACATTAAATTAAACTAGCAGTACTAAGTTAAGCCTAACAGCATTAACTGACCCAGCAGTATCCCAGCAGTAGTAAGTTATACCTGGCAGCATTAAAGTAACTAGCAATAGTAAGTTTATGCCTAACATCATTAACTGACACTGGCAGTAGTAAGTGTATGTCTAGCAGCATTAATTAAGTCACCAGTATTAACTCCAATTTCATTACAAAAAGCATTTCCATCATCAATTTTGATTCTCACAAGCTCTCTTTCTATTTTTATTCTCACTTTATTTCTCAATTCTTTTTCTCACTGAATCACTCTGTCTGTTTTTATTTTCACACATCTCTCTTTCTGTTTTTATGCTCACCAATTTTCTCTCATTTCTTTTAGCTCACACAATCACTCTTTCTATTTTTGTTTCACACATCTCTCTTTCTGTTTTTCAGCTCACTATTTCTCTCATTTCTTTTACTCACCAATTCACTCTATCTGTTTTTATTTCACACATCTCTCTTTCTGTTTTTCAGCTCACTATTTCTCTCAATTCTTTTACGCTTACTTTTTCTCTCTTTCTGTTTTTGTTTTCTCTCAATGCTCACAGTATTAATTATAACAGCAGTACTAATTATACTTACCAGTAGTAAGTTAGGCCAACAACACTAACTTGAATTTCATCATTAGCTGCTGTTCCATTCCATTTCAAGCATCATTTATGCATAACCCACTGCATACTAACAAAATTAACCTCCCCTCAATCAATACTTCATAGGTTAAGCATTCCTATACTTGCAATCAGATATTGAAATCTGCCAACATCAAATGCTTTTGTGAGCAAATCTGCAACATTCTGATCTGTGTGAATCTTGATCATCTGAATAAGCTTCTTCTCATTGGAATCTCTGATAAAATGATGTCTAATCTCAATGTGCTTAGTCTTTGAGTGAAACACTGGATTCTTAACTATGCAGATGGTGCTTTCATTGTCAATGAAAATCTTGGTATTCATGAAATTGTATCCATAATCCAGCATTTGATTTTGAATCCAGAGTACTTGTCCACAGCAACTAGCAGCAGCCACATATTCTGCTTCAGTAGTAGAGTTGGCAACTATAGTTTGCTTCTTGCATTGCCATGAAATCAATCTGCTTCTAAGAAATTGACAACCTCCTGTTGTGGATTTCCTGTCTAAACTTGCACCAGCATAGTCACTGTCAGTATAAGCTTCCAAATCAAATGGTGAGTCCTTAGGATACCAAAGGCCCAATTTAGGTTGACCTTTCAAGTATCTAAAGATTCTTTTCACAGCATGAAGATGTGAAACTTTAGGTGTGACTTGGAATCTTGCACAAGCACATACAACAAACATTATATCAGGCCTTGAAGATGTTAAATACATCAATGAGCCAATCATTGATCTATATAAGTGAACATCAACATCTTCAGCATTTTCATCCTTCATCAAAGGCTTTGAAGTCTCCATAGGTGTACTTGCTGTCTTCACAGTTGAAAAACCAAACTTCTTCAAAATTTCATCCACATACTTGTCTTGACTGATGAAAATCCCATCATCTTTCTGTGTCACTTGTAGTCCTAAGAAGAAAGTAGCCACCCATTGATACTATTTAAAACTTTTATGCATTAGCTTTTTTCAAATTTAGTAGCATAACACTTTCTTAGTGCGCACATCTTCATTCAACGCATAGACATATCAAGTGCGAGCTGATTCAAGCGCTGTGAAGCGCGTAGGATGAGTGCCTTTGGGCGATAGTCAACAGGGCTAGATGGGTGGATCCTTTCTCTCTCTATACAAGAGTATGACACGCGCGAGAGAGCATCACTACCGAGCTTTGACCTCGTCTGAAATCCATTGTCCAATAGAAATAGGTATGGCTAATTCTCAACATACCATGCTCTAGGAGCTTGATGTTAGACCATAAACATGCTTTTTTCCTAACCATATTAAACTTTTGTCACAGACCTAGATCTTCAAACCCTGGAGGTTGACAAACATATACTCCTTCTTCAATTTTGCCATACAAAAATGAACTCTTCACATGCATCTGGTATACAACAAAGTATTTGAAGGAGGCATAGGCTAAGAACAGTCTAATTGCTTCAATCCTAGCAACTGGAGCAAAAACCTCATCATAATCTATTCCTTCTTCTTGAGTGTAGAACCCTGTATAACTAAGCCTTGCCTTGTTTTTATACAATTTCCTCCTCTCATGACATCTTATCTTGTTTCTGTACACCCATTTTGTTCTAAATGGCCCTCAATTTTGCCATAAGGTGAAATCACCAAATTCCAAACTTGTTGTAATTGATTGCAGAAGCTCTTCTTTTCATAGCTTTTATTCCAGCTTGGATGTTTAAAAAAAAAGCTTGGTTACCTTCTTTGGGCTCTTCCTGAGATAGGAAACAAGCAAACGACATTATGAAAGGTCTCATGAGTTTTTCCTTCATAACACAGCACAAATAAAATCCTTTTCATTTTATCAATCTTCTTGTCAAGTTACACTAGACTGTATATCACCAATCACTTGAGCAAGTGAATGATCTTTATGAATTCTTATATTTGGAGTAGAGGAAACTGGATATGTAGTAGAAATGTTGCTCATATCCACTTTGGTCCAGCACCTGCAATAATATCAAATATCCACTTTGGTCCAGCACCTGCAATAATAGGCTTATCTTCCAAGAACCTAACATGCAATTTTTCTTTCCATCAAACTTACCTAAATGATCTAAGGTATTAAGAATGGTAACATGACACAACCCTAACCCCCACCCCCAAATTGGACTCATGAAGCTTCGAGGAAGCAGGTGTTCTTAAAGATCTAAACAGTTCATAAGTTGTTCCTTGTTGTGAGGGCTTGACTACTAATACCCTAATTTTGCACATAGCAAGCAGTATTAACAAGCTATCAATCACCAACCCAAAATGTATGTAGGTAACTTAGAGTCAGCTAACTATGGTTCAACCATCCTCAAAGGATAGTGTCCTATTTCTCCTTTTGCGTAGCATTGTCTCGCGAGCTGTATTATGAGTATAGTGCGTTGCGAGTAGCGGGGGAGTATTACGAGAGTCGTAAAGGCGGCGTAAATTCTTTCTCCGTCTCTTAATAATATGATTATAATGCCTTTCTTTTTACAAAAACTCACTCATAATTCTATTTTTAAAAAAACTTTGTTTCCATTGTCACAAGAAATCTGATTATCCCCTTTACTTTCCTTATCAACTAGGATTCTAATTTGAGTTATAAAAGCTCTTTATAAATGGTCACTAGTTTCCCGTACCATAATTGCTAAACGAAGAGACGCGACAGCGCAGGAGCAAATCTTTGGCGCGATGCGCGGTCAGAGCAGTTTGTACAAACATAAGACAATGGGCTTTGCTTGAGAATTCAATCAAACTGAGCTTGGCACGTAAGCAAAGATCTAAGCGACTCGCAAGGCAAGTCCGCTCTAGATGAACGCAGCAATAGATGATAAAAGTGAGAAATAGAGATTTGGATCTTGCATTAACAAGAGGGCTTTGTGATTGCTTTCGTTCCCTTAAGAGGACAAAGCAACACAAGTTTGTGTCGGGTCATTTTCAAAAATGTTTTGAAGGTAAAACCTCTTGCAAAGAATGGTTATCCCTTAACAAATAAAGTTTTGATTAATGATTTTTAAATTTTATATAACCTAGCCTCCTATGTGCATAGGCAATTATCATTAAGAGTGTGGCCTATGCAACAAGACAAGTTAACTCTCTTTAGGACAATACTCTCAATCAGTATCAAACAATGTACATGTTGTCCTTTCTAATAGAACTTATAAGTAAAAAAACCTGACTTTCATATCATCAGTGGTAACACTTAAAAAATCAGGAGACAGAATAAAACATCCAGTGTCAGTAAAAAGAATCACTGTACATTTTTGGGTCACATATTTGTGAAACACAAAAAGGTTTAAAACTTAAAACTCCCTTGACCAAAGTACACATCTTAAATCAGCTTACCATGTTTTAAGAGTTCCTTACCAATAATTCACAACTATCCTTTAGCTCATGCCCCCAAAGGGTAATCATATTCCTCCAATCAAATTCCCTTTGAAGTATTAGAGATAGGTACCATGTTCCCGTAGGTCATGTGCCTTGAGCATATACCACTGTCAACAAAGCCTGATCATTCTTGTTTATGGATGAACCCCTTGCACATAAAATAAGCGGAAATTACGTTTCCTTTGGTGACCCAAGCCGATCACTACACTGACTTGGATCTAGCCTCATGCATCAACATAAGTTATGACTCGTGAAAGTAATTGATGCACTGTTATGTTTGGTGTATGTCTCCAAAACCCAAATGTTGAGGCCTTAAACAACATTAACCTGAATTTCCCTGACATAACAAGCAAACAGCAGTTAACTACTTTATGCTGTAATTTAGAGGCCCTCAGCAGTATAAACTGCTATTTGGCCAAGCAGTAAACAAAATTTCACCCTTAGCAAGTATTAACACTTTTTTTGATTCAAATTTGTTAAAGTTAATGTTATTCTGTATAAAAAAGGGCCTCTTTACAGTTGATTGTACTGATTTAGGCAAAATGTGACATCGGTCTAGAGCAACTATAAAACTGTATTTTGGAGATGAGGCAGTATTATTGCACTAGCAGTATTAAGTGTTCTAAAGTGGGCCAATTTTCCATTAAAAAAACTGCTCTTGGAACCATATTTCTTTGAGCACTAGGGTGAGCCTTTTTTTTGTGACCATGGTTTCTGACCTATTGGCCGACTAATCCACGAGGTTTAAGTCCACCGCCACACAGACTCAAACCAGGTAAATCCCTCCCTTTTCCCCAGGAGGTTGGCGTGGCCACTTTAAAGTTGTTGCACCTAGTAGGAATTGCATCTTGAGACCTTCACATCATTTTAGAGGATAGCTACAACTCCCTTTGCCACTATGCCACCCTAAGTGGTTTAGTACTAAGGGTGAGCCTTTGAGAGCGGAATAAATGTAATTCACCCTTGTATAGTTTACTTAGTAACTCTACTCCCAGATACCCCCTTATCCTTTGATGGAGTAATTGCAGTTGGTCTGCAAAAGGTCAAAACTATCCACAAACCAAAACAAGCTTTATTATCATAACATCACAAAGTCACTTCCCTAGTTAATGTTTTGTGGACTTTGATTATTACAAGTTTTCTTTGATTTTCCCTAGGATCTTGTGAATATGTACATATCAATCAGCATACTAACCTGGTTTCTATCTAATATTTTTTTCTAGTTGTTTAAAAACAAATTCTAGTCTTAGTAGGAAAAACAGTTTTCTTTTCAAAACCTTTATCAACAATCTAGACACTAACCTCCTCAAACCAATGGAGTATCATGAGATTCCTAACCTACATTAAAACATTTTCACTAACCCTCCTAAGAGAGAAATGCTGCTCATATGAACATGGCTCGTACTAGCAAATGGATGGAAGACTGCGTTTCTGAATGGAATCTGGCGGATGAGGTATATGTAGCAACTGGACAGATTTGTAAGTTCCAGACAACCTAACCACGTGTACAAGCTTAAAAAGCTCTAATGGGTTGAAAACACAGCCTACAACTCGTGATGATATGCGTCTTAAATTCCTGATATCCAATGACTTCTCAAAAGGCTCGAGTGGATCCTACCTGTAATATCCCGTAGAGAAAGGCAATGAACTACTACTGGTACATTAATATATGTCTATGACATTAGCTTTGTTGCATCTACTCTAAACTATTGTGATCTATTCGCTAAAAATCATGTTTTAAAAATTCAAGGATGTCTATTATAGGTAAAATCTATTTTTCTTAGACTACAGATTTCTCAAAAGTCTCCAAGGCATCTTTATAAAACCAAATCTAAATATGCCTTGAATCACTAACGAAATATGGCTTTTAATCTTGTGACCCAGTGGATTACTCCTATGGGAGAAAATCCAAACTGGATGAGGATAAATAAGGGAAAGCGTATATCCGTCACACTAATCGGGTAATGAATTGGCACCCTCCTTTAATCTAAAGGCCAGTAGACCTGACCTAATAATTTGCTATATCATGTTGCCCAGTATCAGCTCGACCTATCCGAAAAGCACTTAAATGAGGAAAAAAGGATCTTTCAGTATCAAACTTAAAAAGGAAACCATACTCGTGGACTAGGTTGGTAACCAAAGGATTCTTTCCATTGCACTAACAACATTTGCTGATGCGGAACATGCTGGTTGTCAAGATACACGCCGTAGCACATCTGGTAGTATACAACTTTGGTGATGAGACTTGTGAGCTGGTTGTTCTAAAAGGCAGAAAAACGCTACGATATCCAGTACGGAAGCTGAAAATATATTGCCTTTGTCCGGTGTTTGCTCAAGTCCCTTGGGATGAGATCACAACTTACCAACTATGCTGGCTTTGGATTCAATAAAATTCCAATGTACTAAGTAAAACAAAAGCGCTAATAGGCCTATTCTGTATACAGCGTCAACATTCCAGATCTAAGCATATAGACATCAGATTTCATTTCATCAAGGAGCATGTTGAAAATGGTGTGATCGAACTTTACTTTGTCAATACGGAGTATCAATTGGCGGACATCTTTACTAAATCTTCTGCCGAGAAAGAATTGAATTTCTAATTGCAACAAGCGTATGGCGAAGATTTACGCCGAACGTTCAAAAAAAAATTGGCAGATGACATTGACGATAGTTGGGTGGAAAAACATATCGACCATATCCATAGTATCATAGGTATATAATATAACACTCAGAAAACCAAAAATATTCTTTTTAAATAAATTTTTCAAAAACAACATACAAAATAAAAAAATGAGAAAAATACAAAAAGAAGTATTTTCAAACGCAGTCCTTCTAGAAAATCATAACATTTATAGTCCTTAGAAATGTCATACAAACAAGATACGAGCCTGAAAATAAAGTTTGAAAAGCAGAAGTTTCAAATATTTTCAAAACATGCCAAATGGCTTGCTATTATAGTTATAGTAACCCGCTTTTCACCTTGAGGAAAACATGTCGTCTAAAAGACAGTTGTTCCTAACAACGGGAATTTATTCTCGGGCATGGTCTACTCTATGACCATGCAAAGGCTTGTGATTACTTTGCATCACAACCCGTGCTTCCTATATTTCCATTAGTGTACGTTTCAGTGCATTTATTTGTCAAAATAAGAGAAATCTTATTTTTATTGGTAAACAGTTGTCTTAACAATGAATCAGTGTTTTCAGTAATCACAAAAAGATTTTCAAAGACAATTCGACCACTCAAACAATGACAACAGCTCTTTAAATAGAAAACGGGTCATTATTTGAGGGGGAGAAATCGTCATCAAACAATCTTGTAAAATGGTCTTTCAAAATAAGTCATGAAATAATGGATAAAGTTTTGGATAATGACGGATAACAATTTCAAGGGGAGTTAATTTATATTAACTTCAAGTGCTTTAGATGTCATTTGTTTAAATCTTTATGGACTTAGAGACTTAGTGAATTCAGGCTTTAAACTACAGACGATCAATATTGCCAACACCTCATAGTTTGTAAAAGACTTAGGAATGCTTGGAAATACTTTCATAGTTTTAAATGCCTTGAAGTTGATTCTCACGGAATAGATTTAAGCTATTAATTCTTCAACACGAATCTCAATATGTATGCGTATAAGTGTTGCTAAATCCGAACGTGTCAAAACTAGCAATGGAAGGAGAAGATGTATACTTGATATTGTCCATGGCCTTCTTTTGAGGTTTTGCTTCATTTGTCTTTTGAGGTTGCCTTCTTTTTGATTTTAGGTTGTGTTGATATTTTGGGTACAACTATTTCTAACACATGATGGAAGAGGCACTCGTGCATTTAGCCAGTATGCAATAATTTGAGTCCATAGTGAAAAGTGTGTAGAGTAATAATTATTTAAAACGTGAGAAGAATTCATTTTGATTCAATTAGTGTCTTGCCCAACCGGTCAATCACTAAGCTTATTCTTAAAATGAGTATAAATATTTGATAAAAGAGGTACACATAGGTATGATGATTCCTTTAAATAGTTAGTATCCTGCAGGAAGAAATGTCTACATTTGGGACTTAGTTGACTTAGGTGTTATCATTTCAACTACTTAGAGGGAATACTTGTGACATCCGGGACTTGGTTGACTTTGATGTTACAATTTATATTATCACTATCATGTAAGGAGAAATACGGACATCCGGGACTTAATTGACCTTGGTGTTGTGGTTTCAAGTTATTTGTGTACTTTGGATATCTGGGTTTTATACATCAAGACTGCTTGATGCGGCTTGCAAGAAAATTCTGAATCTACTCAAGAAAGGATTGCTGGTTTAGGGGGAAGCTAAGACAACATCAACACCAACCACACAAGCTCAAGTTACATATGTATCTGAATCTGTTCTATCCTCGAAGTTTGATGCAAAGACTTTCATAACTTGGAAAGAAAGTTGAAGCAACGCTGAAAGTGCTTGGAAAAGAAAGATCAGATTGACAACCTCTTGAAAGAAAGAAGGTTAATGAGGAGGCTAGAAAAGTTCATTGGTGGAAGACTATAAATCATACGGGTGACTTTACGCTGCTTTCAAAGGACCATATGATTATCATAGGTTTGTTCTCATCTTATAAGATCAATGCCTCGTAAATAATTTTTATCTTGATGAATTAAGTTAATAACTATTAGATTTTTTTGTGAAAAATAAGATGTGCTCGAGTACAAATTTTACAAGAATTTCTTAGTAAATTCAAAATCTTTCAAATAATTGTACTCGGCACCATCTTATAAACCCTCAAAAGTTGAGGGGGAGCAATAATATGTTCCATTTGCTAGAATACATCATTTTGTCCCCGAACGGTTAATCAATTGATATCCAAAATATCAAGGGATTAACATTTTGGATAAGGGGAGAAAATGTGATTAACCTGACTAATGAATATTGACATAAGTAATCAATTAAAATGGACTCGATGCACTCCACACCTAGCATGTACTACGATTACGATGCACATGTTAAGGGAGCTTTTAGTGATGATTAAAACATTCAAAGTGTAAATCTTTTGATATTTATAATCAAACACGTTTTTGAATAATTTTACAATGATTTAGGTTTGTAATGGTGAATGGAATTACCCTAAAAGACTGACCATGTACTGTAATTTATATAGAGTTTATAAGGTGGGTGAGGAATAGGTATTCAAATCCCATGATCCAGCCAGAATCGGAGGGATCTACCCAGGGATATCCACTAGTTAGTGTAGAAGTCCCTTGTGATAAAAGGAGAAAAAGTAAGATCGAGGAATAATGCCGACTGAGATGTGAGCTTAACACAGAACAAAACCCCAACAGGTTGTTAGTTATGAAGTCTCGAAGCAATTAAAGTTGTTGAAGAATGAAAAGAAATGTAAGGATAAAGGTGAAAAGAAAGATCATCTCATACACTTAGCAGAACCGGGGTCCAATACATATGCTGTCAGACAACACTAGGTGTTTTGTCTGACATTGAAGACCTCATGACCCATTGACGCAAAAAAGCACAAACCCTCCCAGCCACTCAAAGTCGGAAAGACTATTGTTTCAAAACTCAGGAGATACACTCTTTTCTATTGACTTTCTCACTCCAGAGTTAGTGATATTGAAAAGGTGGCACTCAGCACCCACGCCGATCACTAAATTAAAATGCACCATTGAGTCTAGAGCCAAAAGAGTATTCATCCATTATCTCATTAGGACCTTGTCATAATTTAGCTTGTTATGTCAACACAAAGTGAATATCCAAGTAATTTCATTTAGTACTACGCAAGATCCTTTTTTTTTTTGTGGGGGAATTTGCTAAACATCCGAGTGATACTAGGAATTCACAATGAGATGGAAATCCTGCTTGAGCCAACATCAAACCGCTCAATGGTAGTAACTTGTGAGATTCTTTATGAATCAAACTTGTGACAACTGAAAGAAACGAAGGAACGATTCTTAAGAATCAAACTTGTTCCAGGCAAATAGATCAACGGTTTGTTTCAGAAATTTTGAAATGATAACACTCTCGGTTGTCACAAAAACAATTTTGCAATTGATACACCGATTGATTTTCAATATCAATTTACTATATCTAATCGGTGACGATAGTAACTCACTGGTTTCACTCATTTTTTTTTTTTTTTTTTGTTTTTTTTTTTTTCTTATCGTGTTGTGCCTGCTTTGGACGTTCCGCTAATGATAACATGCTGTGTACTATGAAATCAATACTAAGTGTGTAGAAAGATATCAATACTGCAGCTGGAAAATCCTGTCAATAAGATTCCTCTTAAATTGAATCTAATCTGATCACAGGTCGAACCTCACGGATTATGAAAGGTTACTCCAACAAACCTGACGAATGACAAAGCATACTTCGTTCCCCCCGCTTTATTGCTAACAGTTTTTTAATTGTAGGAAAATAAAAGAAGGTGGTGAATGTAACCCCCCAAAATCGGGTCTCAGCGGAAGGAAACAATGGGGTTTCTTGCCAAAGTACAAAAATCAGAATATAAATACGACCTTAAATGGACGTTAAAAATAAGTTTCATTCGATGTCATTACAAAAGATCAGAGTTTTCACGTTAGGTCCCATAGTTTTATTTAAAAGACATTAAGATTTTATAAGACAAAAGTTTCATTGAATTAAGAAATCAGAAATCCCTCAAATAAATATCCGTCACGGCTCCCATCAACTTATACTCAGCACCTGAGATAAAAAACATTCTAAAACGTCAACAAAATTGTTAGTGAATCATAAGTTTTATCAGGAGAAAAGCGTGGACCACAAGATTAATGTATAGTAGACTATGAACACATCCAATTAGTGCCCCCAACACCTTGTATTAATGCCCTAAGCTGACATGGACACGAACTTAACTAAAAACGTAATCTAACCAGTACTCGAGGTTTAGGCCCCACCCGGATACAGATTGTTACTAAAACATCCTACAATTTTCTCAATACAGATTCTGCCAAACATCCTACGAATTTTCTTCGACATGTTAAATGCGACAATGGTCCACTAGAAACCATCCTTAGACGGTATGGACAAGTCCCAATATGAACTATCCATAACACTAGCGTATACCCATCAGATAATTAACGTTCATGAATAAAAAGGGGACTTAACTGGCAATACGTACCTAGGCAAGTAATGTAATCAGGAAAATAGCATACAGTTTTGAAAACCACTTTGTCCAAAGAAATCAAGCATTAATCTCCCCCGTTATTTAATATACAAGTAGTAGAAAAGGGGGCACGAACTCACCTTGACTGAAATGGTAATCACATAATTCTCAATAAAAATGCGTCACGCTTACGATCGAAAATGCAACCTAATCTCAATATGGTCGTATAAGTACTAAACACTTTATTATTATAGGTCTATAGCTCTCATACTATCGTTCGGCTATCATAATTAAGAGGTGCATGTAGAGGAAGTATGAGGAGCTAAGACACTTTTAAATCGTAAATCCAACAACTCTTCAATACGCCACCCGAAGAGGCCTCATATGAAACTCCCTAGTAAAGAGAACTTTGATAGAACCACATATAGGTCTATATATTACAATCACCATCCTAATTTTTTGGTAAAAATTTGTTTTAATTTATTAAAAACGTTTATAATTACCGTTTTCAGTAAAAACTGCGTAACTTTCGCGTTTTAAGCCCGATTTTGACGTTTCTTATGCCCACGCTTTCGTATTAGGACGAGTTATCATAATTTGACATTTTCATAATTTGGACCTCCTGGTGAACAGTACATTTACAGTTCACACCATTTAAAAAGTTATTTCTTAAGTTTAATTTATCGTAAAACCTGTTAAACGTCATATTTTATTCAGTTAAAAGCTCGTTTATTATTGATTCTTTCGATACTTTCTCGTAATTGAAAGTTCTATTGATTTATGAGGTTTTACAAAAAATAATTAATTTTGTCATGAACAGTAAATTTTATAAAAAAAGTTTTATAAAAGTATAATTGTCGTAAACTCACGAAATACATAACTCGTTACGTTATTAATTAAAAATTACGATCTTATCATTTTGGAATCCTAAAAATAAGTATTATTTGTTAAAGAAATGCCAAACTTGCCTGTTTATATAAGTTTTATAAATGCCGTTTATATCTCGTATAACTTTGTTTTTTTACCGTAATCTTTATTCGTTATTATCCGTTTATTCAAGTTCTTAGCTTTTTGAATCGTCATGAGATGTATTAATTTTATAAATCATAAATCTAGCTGTTACAAAAATACTATCCAAAACAGCCCTTAATATCTTTTTGGGTTTATTTATATATACTTTGTTTTATAACTTTTTAACTACAAGTATAATACTTGAACTTTTTATACTTTAACAACATGGTTACTATACTTATAATTCCTTTATTCCATGATATTATCAACTACACAACGTATGTAAAAGTGTTCAAAATCATAACCACAAGTAGAAATATGTTTTACATGTTTAAAAGTATCCTAATTGTGATATTGCTAAATAGAACACATAAACACATAAAATGGTAAAAATAAATGACATAAAGGGTTTATAAGAGTATACACCTTAATGAATGGTAGTGTGATGAACCAAAGTATCTAAACCCTTGTTTAGATATAAAACCAAAGCTTGCACTCTTGAAACCCAAATTTTCTAATGAAAACCCTAATCTTGCTTTTCTTGCTTCAATACTTGAAAATACTTATCCTAACCTTCAAAATACCTTATGTTATCATAGGAAGGATGTATTAATACTTAGTATGTTATTTAAAATCAAGTAATGAATAATTTTAAAGGGTGTTTTGTTGCCGTGACATGAAGGAAGGGAAGAGAGATAAAATGGTTGATTTCTATGTTTTGAGAGTGTGTGGCTAATACTTGTATGCACTTCTTCTTATAGAAACTAGCTAATCAAAGATCATTAAAATAGTCCCAAGGAGGGGGGGATGATTCGTTGAACAAGAAGAGGAATCAAAGGGGTAAGGTTTTAGTGAAAATTCTTGTCTAGTTACTAGGCATTGGTCAAAACTAACATATGAACTCTTAGATTTAATGAAAGGTTTGTACAAGTTCTTGTTGATACAATGTGTGCTTCTTGTCCCCTAGGATGCATATAAGCCACGAGAATTGGGGAGGGAAATGAACTAGTTGGGTGATTTTTATCTTTTATAGAAATAACTTGTTAATACTTGAAGTATAGACAGTCATACTTAAATGAATAAAGTGAATACTTGTAATTTAAAGTTTTTAGTTAGTTTATTTAATGTACCATATGACTAACAATGTTTACTTGGGTAAAGTTTAATAAAACTTTGGGTATTGGGTATAAAAATAGGTATTTGTTGAAGCGTAGAAATGTTTTTGGTGGTTCCGGGTATGCCTAAACGTATTTTATCGCGAAACGTAAAACGTTAAACGCACCAATAAAATAAATATAAAAATTTATATTAATATTTGTAAAAATAATATATGCTTGCTTGACGAAAGCTTTAATTCGTTGGTGTCCGTTTAACGTTAATTATTGATTTTTAGCTACCATTAACTTAACTATTAAAAATAAAAAGCGGAACGCGTACTAGAAAAAAAAAATAGTGATTATAGCGACGTACATTGATTAAAAAAAATACGGAATGTTACAGTCCTTCCCCCGATAAATTGATCCTTGTCGCTCAAGGCTCAAGTTGCGACACTTGACGAAAGTACGGGTTCAGAGAAAAAGATTGCGGAAATTCTTTCGGAATAATGTTAGAATGAAAGAGGTGAGTAATTATTATTATTCATTATTTTTTAAATTTTTATTTTTTTAAGAAAGGTGCCCCAACGGACGAGAACAGTAACCCCAACGGTTACATCCTCCCTTTAAATACAAAATTTTATCCTCCATTTCTCCATACAACACTTAATCTTTCACTTACATTTTCTCTTATCCAATCCCAAAAATGTGCACATCAACACGCTCTAGCGATGGCGACCGCGATAGCACCGGCATTTATCTTGCCTACTTCCTCATACGAAGAATGATTTCATATTTGGCCTTTATTCTATCAATTCACGTGCCCCTCATTGTTCTTTGCAATCGGCGTAGATCCTTTGGAATGAAAAAGAATTAGAGGAGGGTTGTAATAAAACCTTGTATACTTTATGTCCTTATGTAATCTCATTTCTAAGATAATAAATGGGTTTTATTTATTGTTGTGGCAAAAAGCTTTTGTTACTTTTATTTATGCCGTTTTCGATAATTTTGTTACCACGCTTGTAACTCGTTTGCAAGTTTCCCTTCTAATTGATTTAACTTGGGATGTTTGTTTAATATTATTGTTCGACAAAGCTCGGCTCCTATAAGGTTTATTTGATCCCTTCAGCTTAACGCGTCATGGTGTAACATTTTTTTTTGATGATGTCGACATAATATAATAAGGTGGGAGTGAGGTCCGGCTTATTGCTACTGTTACAAATTCGATTTCAGAGTAAACGCGTTTTATGAGATACGCACCCAAAATAGAAAATTTTTCTAGACAAGAAGATTTAAGGTGAACATCACTCAGCATGTTCATGGTCCTTCCTAATTATACAAAGTTGAACATGGGGTGTGGGGGCTTATGTATATTTTGAGGGCTAACGATGCATGCTTATTTTCGTCATAAATTGTGTTATAATGTTCCTAATAATTGTTGAGTGATTTGTATAAAATTTAAATAGAGAGTTAAAGTAAATTGATGATTTTTATAATAGTTAATTTAAAGATATTTTGAAATCATTCCAGTACAACAGAACTGAAGCGAAAGTACAACCAGAAATTTTAAGCGAAAGTACAACAAATTTAAGCGAGAAATCCTAAAGGGGATAAAAGTTTAGCATTGCTATCATCCCTCCATGTTGTTAAAGTTTTGATTGGTTTCTACTCTCCTACTAAGGCATGCACCATTCCACGTGCTTCAGTACCTTTAACTTGGTTTCCTTAGTTTCGGTTCTTTAACTCCGGGCAATCACTCCTGTAGTGCCCATGATTCCCACAACCAAAGCATGTCACATTCTGTAGCGAATTGTCTCTTGCTACAGGAATCCTAGTTCGACACTCCCCTTCCTGGTGACCAAGCTTGTGACATTTACCGACACTATGAGGACACGAACCTGGCTGATGATGTGCCATCACCTATTGCAACATGGTAAGTTCCGGCGTAGCCTCAACCTTACTGGGGCTGCCAACATAAACCTTAGCACTTCTTTGTCTTGGTTTTGCTGCTGGTAATAGTTGTTCCCTTGCTGGTCTTCCCACTTCCTTTTATTGCTATCACCGATCCTTAATGCCTTAGCCTGAACCCCTTGTTCAATCAGTTCTCGAGCCATGTTGATTGCATCATGCAAAGTCGCAGGCTTTGAAGAAGTAACATTTCCTTTGATTCCCTCGGGAAATCCTCGATGGGTACTTTTCAATCTTTTTCTTTTCAGTTGACACCAACTCAGGACACATCAAAACTAGTTCGTGGAAGCGATTGTTGTATGCCTCGATGTCATCTCCTTTCAAAGTCAAAGTCTAAAGCACTTGCTCCATCCTTGGATTTTCAGTTGCTGGTCAGGTATTCAGTAGTCATTCATAGCTTTTACGTTGCTCCAGGGGATCTGATTAGCATTAGCAAGTCCAAAGTTTTGAAACAATCCGTTCCACCAGGTCAAGCACACCCTCGAACGTGCACATAGCAACTTCACTTGTCATCTACAGCACATATGCAAAACTCAAGCAACCTCTCCTCTTTTCGAACCAACGTTTCCATCCGACTACACCTTTAGTCTCCGACGAAATAGTGAGTTTGCCGTGTCGGGAAATGTCATTATACGAACATCCATGCATCTCTGGTGCAACAGTCCCTCCAGTATTTGTTGATCCAGATCCACCAGCATTGTTTGAGTCAGTTCTTGTCTTTTCATATTCTTCAATAGCTTTGGCCACACGCTTTTCCACTATCCTCGTTAACAGATTTCTCTAAAATCTCATAGCGCATGATTTGGCCACGTAATTACACAATTCTTAAGAATTTATAAAGGGATGCAAGTCATGGCACGTTATGAATAATAGCAAAAAAAGTGATATAAATAACATACTTAATCAGAAATGGTCAATATTTTATAATTGATCGATAGAAATAGAGTACTTATAGTCAAAAGATAGACGTAAGAGATCGAATTTAAACCAAGTATTATATATATAAGATTATATATAATGCAATAATGACAATCGGAAAAGTAAGTAAGGATCAGGGAATACGCGCGCGTGGATATCGGATAAGCGATGAAGGATTCTGCATTTTTAAAAATGAAAGAAAAGAAAATCTTTAAACTTTGTGGTTATAGACTAGGTTTTGAAAAATGACCCAGTTCCCTATAACCTTGGCTTTGGTACCATCTGTAACACCCCCAAAATCGGGTCGCAGCGGAAAGGTAACAATGGGGTGCTACGTCAAAGTACAAAAATCAAGATATAGAAAACGACCTTAAATGGACGTTAAAAATAAGTTTCATTCGATGTCATTACAAAAGATCAGAGTTTTCACGTTAGGTCCCATAGTTTTATTTAAAAGACATTAAGATTTTATAAGACAAAAGTTTCATTGAATTTAAGAAATCAGAATCCCTCTAATAGATATCCGTCACGGCTCCCATCCAAGCTTATACCTCAGCACCTGAGATTAAAACATGCTAAAACGTCAACAAAATTGTTGAGTGAATTCATAGGTTTATCAGGAAATAGCGTACGCCACAGATTTTAAGTAATAGTAGACTATGAAACACATTCAATAGTCCGAACACATTGAATTATTGCCTAAGCTCATGACACCGAACCTTAACGTAATAAACTGTAATCAAACCAGTACTCGAGGTTTGTGCCCCAACACGGATACAGATGTTACAAAAACATCCTACGAATTTTCTCAATACAGATGCTGCCAAACATCCTACGAATTTTCTTCGAATGTTAAATGCGTCAATGGTCAACTAGAAACCACAGCCTAGACGGGGATGGTCAGTCCCGATAGATCTATCCATAACACTAGCGTATACCCAGCAGGTAATTAACGGTTCATGATAAAAGGGGACTTAAATGGCAATACGGTAACTTAGGCAATAATGTAATCAGGAAATAGCATACAGTTTTGAAAACACTTGTGTCTAAAGAAATCAAGCATGTAATCTCCCCCGTATTTAATAAAGCAAGTAGTAGAAAAAGGGGCTACGAACTCACCTTGAGTGAATGGTAATCAACAAGTATTCACAATAGAAAATGCGTCACGCTTACGATCGAATGCAACCTAATCCAATATAGGTCGTATAAGTACTAAACACTTTGATTGTTTATAGTTCGTATAGCTCATCATACTATCGTTCGGGCTATCATAATTAAGAGGTCATGTAGTGACGTATGAGGAGCTAGGACACTTTAAATCGTAAATCCAACAACTCGTCGATACGCCACCCCGAAGAGCCTCAAATATGAGAAACTCCCTATAATACAGTACTTTTGAATTAATACCACATATAGGTCTATATAGTTCAATCACCATCTAATTGTTTTGGTAAAATTGTGTTTAATAAGTAAAAACGTTTATAATTACCGTTTTAGTAAAACTGGCGTAACTTTCGCGTTTTAAGCCCGATTTTGACGTTTCTTATGCCCACGCTTTCGTATTAGGACGAGTTATCATAATTTGACATTTTATTATTTTTGACCCTCTGATGAACAGTAATTTTAACTGTTCACACCAGTTATAAAGTTATTTTTATAGTTTTAATAAACGTAAAACCCGTAAACGACAAATTTTAATTCGATTATAGCTCCGTTTTTGAGTGTTACTTTCGAGTACGTTCTCGTAATTGTAAGTTCTAATTCATTATGAGGTTTACAAAAATAGAATTTTTTCTGTCATGACAGTAAATTTTGATAAAATAAGTTTTATAAGAGTATTAATGTCGTAAACACGCAAAATTCATACCGTTCGTTATTAATTTTGAAAAATACATGTCTTATCATTTTGGAATCCTAAAAAAATGTAATAAATGTTAAAAATGCAACTTGCTGTTTTATAAAATTTTTTATAAAAGTATTTATCTAAATCCGTTTATTTATCGTATAACTTGTTTTTACCGTAACTTTTTCGTTATTTATCCGTTTTTCAAGTTTCTTATCTTTTTGGAATCGTCGTGAGATGTATTATTTTTATAAATAATAATCTAGCTGTTACAAAATACTAACCAAAACAGCCCCTATATATCTTTTGGGGTTTATTTATATAACTTTGTTTTTATATACTTTTTACTAACAAGTTATATTAGAACTTTTTATACTTTTAACAAACAAGTCTACTATAACTTATAATTCCTTTATTCCATGCTCATAACAACTACACAACAATGTAAAAGTGTTCAAAAATCAAAACCACAATAATAAATATGTTTTTACATGTTTAAAAGTATCCTAATGGTGATATTGCTAAATAGAACACATAAACACATAAAATGATAAAAGTAAGGACATAAAGGTTTATAGATAACCTTAATGAGATGTAGTGTGATGAACCAAAGTATCTAAACCCTTATTTAGATATAAAACCAAAGCTTGCACTCTTGAAACCCTAATTTTCTAATGAAAACCCTAAATCTGCTTTTCTTGCTTCAATACTTGAAAATATTTATCCTAACCTTCAAAATACCTTAAGGTTATTACATAGGAAGGATGTAGTAAAACTTTTATGTTCTTTAAAAATCAAGGTATGAATTAATTAAAGAGGTTGTTTGTTGCCGTGACGATGAAGGAGGAAAGAGATAAAAATGATTTGATTTTCTAAGTGTTTTGAGAGAGTGTGGCTTAATACTGTTACGCACATCTTCTCTTAAAGCACTAGCAAGTAAAAGATCATTAAAATAGTCCAAGGAGGGGGTTGAGTCCGTTGAACAAGAAGAGAAACAAGGAGGGTTTTAGGGAAAGTCTTGGTCATTGTTTTCTAGTCTTGGTCAAAACTAGACATAGAACTCTTAGGATTTAATGGGAATGGTTTATACAAGTTCTTGTTGATACAATGTGTGCTTCTTGTCCCCTAGGATGCATATAACCACGAAATAGGGAGGGGAAATGAACTAGTTGGTGATTTTTATCTTTTATGGAAATATCTTGTTAATACTTGAAGTATAAAGTCATATTTAAATGTATAAAGTGTATACTTGTAATGTATAGTTTTTAGTTAGTTTATTTAATGTACCATATGACTAATAATGTTTACTTGGGTAAAGTTTAATAAAAATTTAGGTATTGGGTATAAACATAGGTATTTGTTGAAGCGTAGAAAAGTTTTGGTGGTTCCGTTAATGCCTAAACGTATTTTATTGCGAAACGTAAACGTTTTACGCAACCAATAAAAATAAAATATAAAAATTTTATTATTATTTTCGTAAAAATAATATATTGCTTGCTTGACGAAAGCTTTAATTCGTTTGGTGTCCGTTTACGTTAATTATTGATTTTTAGCTTACGCGATTTAACTTAACTATTAAAATTAAAAGCGAACGCGTACGAGAAAAAATAAATAGTGAATTTAATAGCGTCATACATTGATAAAAAAATATGGATTGTTACAGTGAAGGTACCTGTTTCCAGCTGTCTCACAAAGATCCATAGCCACATGCTCATACCCTACCGACAAACATAAAGACATCATGAAAGCTCAAGTACATGTTTCAAGACTTCCGCTACTCTGATACCGAACGTCTTTCTCGAAATGACAAAGTATTAAAGTCAAAAAATTTCAAGAAAGATGCAACATTAAAGCTTTCCAAGTCATCAAATCATGGTATGAGCATGTCGGTCCAGAAGTCCCAAGTCCATAAGATGGCAAAGTTTCAAGATGGCGTAAAGAGATTGTCTGGTTGATGATCTCAAGATCTCAAGATCACAAAGTCAATACAAGTTTCAAGGAACAAGCTCAATCCAGAAATCATGATCACTACAACAAACTCACAAGAGAATGTCAAAGCTAACGAGCTAAAGACTTAAAGACAAAGCATAGTATGCTAGATGCAAGTTTTGAAAAAATGGAGTGACCACATCCTTTAGGGTTATATTGTTGGAAAACAATAAAAAAGTATCGGTCCACTTCAAGTTGTATTAAGTCTAGCTCGTAGTATGGTAACATATAGTTAAGTATCTAGTCCGGCCCAGACCCATTGGAAACCTATCATAACCCATGGGCCGGCGTATAGGACCTATATAAGCCCCTCTCCTACATAGATAGGATTGGTTGTTCCAATTGTAAATTTCATCATAATACACTTCATCATTCCATCCATTCACTATCCTCTAACATCCACACCCACATCTCACTCTTTTCTTGGTTGGATCATAAGATTACATGTTCTACATCTATTCTAGTCACAGATCCGGATGAATGCAAAATTACGTGGGCTTTCTGGAAAAAAGTGTTGGCGCATAAGAATCAAGGCGGTCTTGGAGTTAATAGTTTTTACGCTCTTAATCTTGCTTTGATGTTCAAATGGATTTGGAGATTCTTGATTGCTTCATCGTGCCTCTGGATAAGTGTTATTAAATCCATTCATGGTAATTCGGGAGGGCTGGAAAATCTCCCCTCGTATTGTGGTCCGATCTCTACTTGGAGTCGCATTGTAAGAGCTACGAACAAGTTAAAGGAGAAAGGGGTGGATCTGATGAAATATTTCAAGTTAGTGATTGGTAACGGCAACGCCACTAGATTTTGGCATCACAGATGGTGTGGCGATGTTTGTTTTAAAGATAGATTTCACCGCTTGTTTAATTTAGAGCTTCAAAAAGATGTGTCGGTTGCCTTTAAACTTCAAGCTCCTACTATCGACTACTATTATTGAGCTTTCTTAATTTTTAGAGCTTGTTCAACTGCTTAATTCGGTTTCTCTTTCTTCGGCTAGTGACCGCTGGTCTTGGACGATTTGCAATGGTATCTTGGTGTGTTTTCAGTTAAATCGCTAGATAAGGAAATTTGATACAGTCTTGTTGCTGCTCCTTCGCATACTAGATGGTCCAAGGTTCTACCTATAAAGCTTAATATTTTTTGGTGGCGTATGTTTCTTGATAGACTTCTTACCAGGTCCAATCTTTCTAATAAAGGTATCGATATTCCATGTGTTTTGTATCCGAATTGGGAGGCTGGTATTGAATCTCGTAATCACCTCTTTTTTAGCTGCTCTATGACCGTGGATTTAGTTCGTTTATTCGGTCGTGACTTCAGTAAATATTTACCTAATAATCAATCAAAATCCGAAAAGTCAAATAATCAATCTCTTTGTGCAGTTATTGATTTCTGCATCTTTTAGCTTCTCGAATTCTTCAGCAGTATTCCCTTAGACTTCACTGAATAAACAACAGGAGACACACACATATTATTATCATACATTAAACGCTTACATCATCATGTAAATAAACGGAAACTAGGATAATCAATTGCAGTTGTCCAATATCTTTCAAACGATTTCAAACAATATCATTTAACGCTACTGAATTTAACGATTTTGATCTCATTTGATGTTTTGTTGTAGCAAACATCTTGTTAGATATAGTATTAACTTTAGTCAATAGGTTAGGGGGTTTAGTGTAAAATTAGCTCTAATTATAGCCATATTAAGGTTATTGGGTTTCTCTACGGCCCAAGCCCATCCTCCCCCTCATCTCTATAAAAGGAGGTGAGGGGGAGGGTTTTGTACTTCATTCTTTTCCTTACTTAATAAACATATAATATTGAGGGTTATATTCTTGTGCATCTTTTCTTTCCTGTCATACATAATATGCTGGGGTGTGTTCGTCTTCAAGATCGGATTTATTCCGCACTAGTACCCAGGTTGTAGGGTGATTGAATCCTACAAGTGGTATCAGAGCTTAGGTTCGCGGGTTCTTTGGTTAACTAGGATCGATCAAAAGAGGTC